>JACSOB010000099.1:0-303166 GCA_019677175.1 Bombus sylvicola
ATGTAATGTGTTTGCATTTATCGGGGTTTGCTTTAATTTGTTTTGTTTGAAGCCACTTTTCTATTTTTGTGATATGTTCTTGTAGTAATGTAACTGCTGTTGCAGGGTTAGTGTGCCTGACTAGTACAGCTGTGTCATCCGCGAATGTCAGTATTTTGCTATTGTTAGTTGTTGGTATGTTGGCCGTGTATAATGTGTATAAAATTGGTCCTAGGACGCTTCCTTGCGGAACTCCTGCCTTGATGTCTTTGATTTCGGAGCATGTGTCCTTGATTTTTATTACGAAGGTTCTGCTGCTTAAATAGGATTTTATTAATTGGTATATTTGCTCCGGGAATTGTTTCCTGATTGTTTGTAGTAGGCTTTCGTGGTTTATTTTGTCAAATGCTTTTTCGATGTCCATAAAGAGTGCCGTGCAATATTGTTTTGTTTCCAGCGCCTGTAAGATTTCATTGACGTGTCTGTGCGTTTGTTCTATTGTGGAGTGTTTGTTTCTGAATCCGAATTGGTGATCCGGTATTAGTTGATTCTTCTCTATTATGGGTTTTATTCGGTCGTAGATTACTTTCTCTAGTATCTTAGAGAACACCGGAAGTAATGAGATTGGTCGGTAGGATTTGATTTCGTGTGGGTCCTTGCCTGGTTTGGGTATCATTATGATTTGTGCCAGTTTCCAAGATTTTGGCAAGTATTGTATTCTTAGTATTACGTTAACTATTATTGTGATTTGTCTTATCGCTTTCGGCGGAAGGTTCTTCCAGATTTCGCCGTTAATTCGGTCGATTCCTGGTGCTTTATTATTTTTTGTTTTCTCAATTATGTTTCTGTTTTCTTGTGCTGTTGCTTTGGGTATGGTGTAGTGATTGTCAGTTGGTGTACTAGTGGTTAGCGCATCCTCGTCCGTATGACTATTGTGGTTGCTGTTGTTGATATTATGTGGGGTAAATGTGTTGCATAGGTGGTTGGAGAATTCTTCAGCTTGCTCTTTGTTGTTTCTTGCCCATGTGTTATCTGCTCTCCTGATTGCTGGTATCATTTTTATTGTCTTCTTTATTTTTTTTTGTGGCTTTCCATAGAGAGTAGTTGTAGTTCTCGTGTGCAGATAGTGACTCGATGAACTTTGTGAACTCGTTGTTGTGCTCTTTTATTTTGTTTTTTATTTCCTTTGCGAGTTTGTTTAGGTGTTTTTTGTTTTTTTGTTCTGTGTTTTTGCCATTTTGCTTTCGCTTTTCTTTTTTCTCTAATTTTTTCGAGGATGTCTAGTGGAACTGTTTTTGTTTGTCTGTTGGTTGTTTGAGGTGTAGTGGTTGCCCTTGCTGCTTCTTGGATAGTTTCTGTGAATGTTGTTACTGCTTGATCGATGTGTTCAGGTGTTTTCAGTGGGATGTTGCAGCTGATTTTACTCTCTATTATTTCTTTGAATATTTTCGGCAAACTTTTATGACCGTTGCTCGCGAATACTGGTAGTTCAGGTTCTCAGACCCCACGAATTTTATCGTACGAATCTAGATAATCCGACTAAACTCGTGTCATAATGATATAATAAGAAATATGAGAAAATTCAGTAATTCAGTATCAGTTGAATGATGTTAAAAGGTGATCATTCGGGCTTTTTATTTATTACGGAACGTCATTAAGGAATGGGAATGAAGAGATGCGTGTATGAAAATTATAACTAAACGGAAGTATTCTTCTTCGGAAGAATCAGTTTTTATTACTTTAGAAATAAACGTCTTATTTTTTAATATATACACAAAATGTCTTTTATATACATATATCCAATTTATTTGATTTAATTTATATCTTGGGAAATAATAATGTAAAAAGAATTCGGCTTCGTCAAAAATGTACTCCGTCTGCACCATTCAATTTTTCCTATCTATCGCACAATAAATTTGACAAATTAAAGTTGAAATATCTCTTAAACCCCTTTTATATAGGGATTTTTATCCATTAACTAACGCATAAAAATTACTATATTAGTATATTATATGTTATATATTAATATATAATGTGTAATAATTAGTATATATCTTAATGTATACATATTTTTAGTTTTGTTATTGTTACTGAAGTTACAGTTGTTGAAGTGTACTGTTCATTAAATGTGTTCAGGGAAAGTTCGGTCACCGAGATCACGCTGTTGAACAGTTTGCGAACAATCATTGGACACATGGAAGGAATTACGGTTTATGACCTGCATGGCCAAATTTTTATGTCCTCTGTTTGGAACCAACTCTATTCTATTCGCGAACAAAGATTCACGATGGAAGTATCCATCAGAGAGGTTGTCCTCTGCAACTTTACATTGTGAACAGTCCTTGAAGCTGTTTGCGAAGTAACAGCAAGCAAAAGAGTTCTATTCGAAAACCAATTGGGGGGCAATTTACGAACTTCAGTGTTCGGCCAGCGGGCACTGATCTTTAGACGAACGCTTTACTGCTATGGTATCTCGTAAGATCGAGAGTGGATAGCGATCGTGTGACGTGTAGAAATTTACAGGTTACTATCTTTAAAGAGATTTATCAAAGAACAGAAATACCAAATAACAATATTTGTACAAGGAATATAGCAATATTAATAGAATAGCTGAAATGACAATCATTTTAATCATAATAATATACTATAATGATGGAAGCTAGAACACAAAAGTTTATAATATTATGAAAGGCTTTTGAATATGTAGAATAATTGAAATCCTTAGAATCTGTTTTATCAGTCAATCCGTAGATAGACCTTACATGACAGACCCAGCAAAACATAGAACTGAACTCTGTTCCTCTCTAGCTCATTAAATTTTGGGTGATTCTTGAATCAACGTCTGTGTTTAACCTGAAGTCTTTAAGCCGCAGTGTTGCTAATTTGTTACTAATTTATATATACAGTTACGTGCAAAAGTTTCTGACTACATCGTTTTACGATAGAAATCTTATAATATAATGGAGTTAACTTGTTCTTTGTCGTAAAATATTGTTGATATCTTGTAGCTATGCCTTTTGCAAGGATAATAGCAGCAACGTGGCAGGTTTTCTTCAGAGCATTATTTTGGCCAGGCCAGGTCAGAATTTCTTTATCTTTTGAAGGTAACTAGTGTCTAATAAGACATTTCCTGGGCGCCGACGTTGACATGCGAATGACACCTCATTGTCCGAGCTTCTCTGAGGCACCGCGATCTCTTCCCAAATTCATTGCCGGAATGACGAGACCTCTTGGAATGATCCACACTTCTTGAAGTCGCCCTAAGGTTGGACTCGCCACCGTCGCCTGGAAGAGATTAACCTCATTTTCGAGGATACGCATCGTTTCACGCAGAAGCGCGTATACTCTAACCGGTCGTACTTTATGAGATGGCTACCTGAGCCTATGAACGTAGGTAGCCTTCAGGCTTTTAGAAGGGGTGATAGCTGCACCTCCGCTATCTCCTGCATAATCTCAGCGCCAATGTCGGTAGTTATTCGGACAATTATAGCGCTCTTGACATTGGATACCTGTTCAGAGTCGTCCCCAGAAGGGATAATATGACGACGCAGAGGGACCCGCTTTTCCATCCGGGACTACACTGGTACTGGAGTCCCTACTCTACACCTTAAACTTGTTTTATTAGTTATCAAATGTCTATATTGTAGTATCGTAAATTATTATGATTAGTTTATTAATGATAAATGGATTAAACAGATGTTAATTAAACAGAAAACAGTGGTTATTAAACATGACCCAATTGCAACAAACGTATAATAATTAAACCAACTAGATAATTAATTAACAATTCTCGTCAACGCAAATTCAACTCTCTTTTAACAACGCTAACAACACTATCTCGACAACGCAATCCGCACTCTCTGACTTCTCAATTCATACTCCTGTTAATTCGTTTATCGTCCCCTAGCATCCCCTTGCCTTTTGTCTTAGCCCCAGTACGCACATGCTGAGCAACCGCTTGTTTATAATTCGCACCTCAGCAACCGCTTGCTTATAATTCACACCTAGGCAACCGCTTGTTTACGATCCACACAACACCCCTTAGGCCCCTCGTTCATGATACTACATTGGGCCATACCGAATGACAATCACATCTACCCTCGGATGTGCTCATCATCACTAATTTCACCCTCACCACTGACTTCAACAACGTCCCACCATTTCAGGCGATCAGCCGCCGTGGTTGTTGTTCGTTGCCCTTTGTGTTCGCCCTCTCGTTGTACCACATAGCGGTCATTCCGCAAGACTTTCACCACGCGGTACGGCCCAAGGAACTTCGACTGCAACTTCAGAACAGGACCTGCGTCCACTCGATCGCCACTAAATCTCCTGTCTTGCACGCTGTTGCCTCTTTACGTCTCTTGTTAAACATCCGTCTGTTTTTAGCTTGAATTTCCTCGATCCGTTTTTTTGCCTCTACGCGTAGGTGATCTCGCTCCTCCTAGAACATCACGGCCCACTCGTCTTCGATCAGCTGCGCGCATTCTCATCCGCGTTCCAAACAGGAGTTGGAACGGGGTAACATTCGTACTTCTGCTGGTGGTTGCGTTCAAATACCTTTGCGCTATCTCTAGGTGTATGAACCAATTGTCTGGTGTCGGCGCAGACAACTTCGCCAATAGGGGAATAAGCGTCCGTTTCACTCTTTCTACTTGTGCATTGTAGTCCGGCCGTGCTGTATACCTTTCTCATTGCAATAATCCTCAAAGGCAACGGCTGTGAATATCGTCCCGCGATCCGAGATAATTCTTCTCGAATTTCCGAAACCTACAGACTGCTTCCTCAAATGGCGAATAACCTCCGCAGAACTTGTTGACTTTGTGGAATACAACCAAACGAACTTTGTAAAGGCATCAATCGCTACGAAGATATACCGGTAACTTTTCTTCGTAGAGGGCAATGGTCCAAGATGATCGACACGATGAGTGTCAAATGGCAACTCCTCCTTGTCAATGGGGTTCAGGAACTCCCCTTGTTTTCCTTATTTTTTCTCGGCAAGGATACAATCGATGCAACTCTGCACTACCTTATCCACTTTCTCGCGCATTCCCACAAACCAATAGTCCCTTTTTAATAACGCTTCCGTTTTAGTGATGCCAAAATGGCCGTGTTCGTGAGCTCGTCGAACCACTTGAGTCTGTATTGACTTTGGCACGACCAGCAATGGTATATCCTTTATTTCTTTGTACAAAACTTCGTCCTTTGAAACGTATCCGTCAGCTTCGTGCTGTTCGATGTTGTCCCGGATCTACCGCAGATTGTCTTCTTGCAACTGCGGCTTCCTTAGCCGTGCAACAATCCCTTGTTCGTCCTCGTCCAGCAACATGACCATGAACAACGGATTTCAACTTAGCGCGTCGACGTGCACCATGCTCCTCCCTGGTCTAATTGAATTCCTCTAAAAGAATTGCCCGCTTCGCAACACGCACGCATATATCCTTTTTCCGCATCGTCAATACGAACGCCTGACAGTCTGTATCAATCTTAAACGGAATACCAAGCGGAATACACGCGGAATTTCTTTAACGCTTTCACGTTAGCCAAAAGTTCGAGTTCATAGCTGATGTATTTCTCCACAGCCGGCGATGTCTTTCCGCTCGAATAATATACGAGGTGATAAGCACTGTCCTCACTGTCGCGTTGTAACAAAATCGCACCATATCCCACGCTGCACGCATCCGTATGCAACTGTGTCTCGAAAATGCAGCAGCCTTGGTCTTGTACTCCGATGGCTGAATGTCATCGTACTCGTAATGTGATTCAGATATTTTACTCTTGTCTGTAAGAATTGACACTTACTCGAATTCACGGATAGTCCGTGTTCGCTAGCGACACGCAACACCGATTTTGGATTTTCCACGCCACTCGAAAAATCAGTCAACGGCACAATCAAATCATCCATGTATGTCAGCACATGCCCTTTTTTTGCTCGAGGAGGGAAAAATGCTATTACGCATACCCAGAGACCCGCGTCTCCGGGTTATGTAGGACTCGGCAGATGACATCGTCATACCCACTAAAAACCCCTCCTCACTCTCCCACTGCTGCGGTACTCGAGATACCAATCCGGTACAGTCATTCGACATTACTTCAGCTTGGCCTCTACACAACGTTCCCAATCTTTTATCTTCTCTCCTCGACTCTGGTCCTTCTTCTCCTCCTTCCTTCCCTTTTTCTCTTGACCTCCATCTCCCTTTCTTTAGAAAGCCGGCATTTCATCGCCTTTGTGCAGAAATCATAAAACCTATTCCAGAACCGCTCCTCCGCGGTCATCTTCTCAACGGCCCGGTTCTCCAATTTAAAATCTTCACCGATCTCGACCTCCAACTCCTCTCTCTCCTCCGTCCATCTAGGGCACAAAAAGAGCATATGCTCGGCGTCATCCAGCACCGCACCACAATCCCAACAACTGGTGTGCGACTCTTTGCCGATTCTATGACGGTACCAGTTAAAGATACCGTGTCCCGTAAGGATCTGCATCGTGTGGTAGTTGATCTTCCTCTTTCTTTTGTAGAAGATCAGCGGATCCTCTACCAGACTCCTAGTCCAATTGTACGGGTTGTGGAACGCCCACTCCAATCTCCACCTGTCCTCTGCCTCCGTTTCCAAATCCTTCATTTCTTCTTGCCCAATATGTGTCATTTCTTCAGGGCTCTCGTTGATCCACCTCTTCACTCCATACTTTATTTTTTTTTTTTCGTGGAGAAATCCTCATGGACACCCACCAAGGCGAGTAGTGCCGGACTCTTACCGGCTAAAACTCCACGGTGGCCTCCTGACGTGTTGGGGTGCCTCGAGTTCCCTTGCGGATTTCTATCGTCCGACACCCCCGTCTGGTCTTCTTGACTCCTCCTTTTACTTGACCGCCAGAGGGACCACTCCTCTGACGTCATTCCACGATGTTATCCTCTTCCGGTACCTCCTACTATTCTTCCAGTTATTCTCGAGGGATGGCGCGTTCTAACCCTGTCCCTCTCCGCCCGCTCCTTTACGAGCATAACTTGCTCGCAGAAGTCGCGGACGGCGGCGGCCTTATGGCCGCCCTCGAGAATAACCTCCACAATGTACCCTGGGGTCAGCTGGTCATTAAGCTCCATCTGAAGCGTCCATCTCGGCAGCTCCCACGCCGGGCAGACCGCCAGCGTGTGTTGCGCCGTGTCTTCCTCTGTCCCACAATGATGGCATAGGGACGTGTTCTCTCTTCCTCTTCTCTTCAGGAATTCCCCAAATACCCCGTGACAGGTAAGTATCTGGGTCATCCTGAAGGTAAGTGGAGCCCCTTTCTTCTGTCTCCACCTCTCCCAGTGGGGAAGCACGGCGCACACCGCCCGGTGTGGTCTCTCCCGAGCTTCCTGGTGTAGTTCCGACTCCCAGCGTCTCCAGATGCGGGCCTGGACTTCACCCAAGTCGATGGGCTGGGTAGCCTCCTCGGATCCTCGTAGCAGACTCTTCCTCCACTCGTATCTCCTCTTGAGTGCAAGGGCTTGCAGCTCGAAGGGGGGGGTGGGGACGCTGCTAGGACGGTGGCCGATATATATGACACCGTCCTGTAGCCCCTGATAATCCGGATGGCTGTCCTCCTGTGCAGTCTCCTCAGTAGGGTCTTGCTGCGGCTGCTCCTATCCAAGTCTTCCGCCCATACAGGGGCACCGTACAGGACTCGGGAGCGGACTACTCCCTCGTAGAGGCGTCTTACTCCGAAGCTTCCTCCTCCCAGGTTCGGAAGCAATCCGCACGGGGCGTTGGCAGTCCGAGCGACCCTCGGCACCAGCTGCTGGAAGTGCGGCTCGAAGGTCCATTGGCCGTCGATGGTGAGTCCTAGGTACCTCATTGTTTGTCCCACCATCACTCTACCTCCGTCCATGTCTATACCCAACTCTGGGGGGGGCCTCTTCTTCTAGCATCGTAGAAACCCAGCATCTCCGGACTTGGCCGGTGACACACGTAATTCCAACTTCCTGATTTCCCGCATCACACATGCCACCGCATCCTCGGCCAGGTTGACGGTCTCGTGCCACCATCGATCCCCGGCAATGACTAGGGTGTCGTCTGCATAGCAGACCACCTCTGTGCCCTGCGGTCTAGGGCTCCGTAGCACTCTGTCGTAGGCAGTGATCCAGAGGATTGGCCCCAGGACGGATCCTTGTGGGACTCCCCTTTCCACTCGTCTCTTTCACTGCCTCTTTCCGCTATGATAGCCTATCCATCTGTCGTCCAGATAGGCCTTGATCACCCCAACCAGATATCCAGGAGTTTTGCTACGCTGCAGGGACTCCAGAATCCTGTGCCACGGGATCGTGTTGAAGGCATTGGTGATGTCAAGCGAGACCGCCAGTGCCACCCCCTGGCCGGACGTGAAGTCCGTCGTTGTTCTTCTCACCTGTTCCACTGCATCCACGGTGGACCGGCTCCGGCGGAATCCGTACTGCCGATCGTGCCAGCCGGACTCCCTCCTCATATGCTCTCTAGACGGGCTGCAATCACCCTTTCGAATAGTTTGCCTACCTCATCCAGGAGACAGATGGGCCCTATATCCTGAGGGGGAATCCGGAGGTCTCCCCTCCCTTCCTCAGGAGCACGAGCCTTGCCGTCTTCCAGATCCTGGGGTACTTTCCCTCAGCCAGGCACCGGTTGAAAAGGTATCGCAGGCGGGGGGCCACTAGATGATACGTTAGGGCCCATATTCGTCCTGGAATGCCGTCTGGTCCTGGGGCTACGTTTCGAGATGCCATCTTCTTAACCGCTTCCCCGAGCTCTTCCTCTGTAATTTCGTCTTCTACCCCCCCTCCACCCTGGTCTAAAGACGACGACGACGATGACGATGACTCTTCTTCATCCAGGAATGAGAGGGAGGGGAAGCTTTCTTTAACTGGTATCGATGCCTCCTGCTTGGGGAATAGGGTACTAATCACCTCCTCCAGCAACTCCGGATTCATGCTTTCGGTCAGCGGGGGGGCCGCTGTTCTAATCTTGCCCATCACCACTCTGTACGGCCTTCCCCACGGATCTGAATCGACCGACTGCACCAACTCCTTCCACGACTTCTCCTTCGCGGACTTGATCTCCTTCTTCAATTCTTTCTTGAGTTGACTGTAGAGAGCGTAGAGTCTGGAGATCTCATCCTCGTTCCTCGTCCGCCTGCGACGCTGCGCCTTGGCGTATGCTCTTCTGGCTCGGCAACACTGTTCCCTGGTGTCGGCGATATCCGGATTCCACCAGTGTACCGGTCGTCGTTCGCCGTTCGTTCCGGAGACGCGTGGCATCGCTGCATTGCAAACGCCTCTCATTTCCTTAAGGAGGTCTGCTGCCTCGTCGTCCACCGGCTTTCCATCCGTGGTGTCCCGTGCGTCCCAGCACCAGGCCAGTCCAGCGGCTGTCGCCCCCAACATGTCCTTGTCCAGCCCTTTCAGGCTCCACCTGTGTTGGGTCGGCTTAGATCTTCGCCCTCGGGTCCTGTCCTCTTGCTGAGGCTCCATCTCCATGCATACATAGAGATGATCGGACAGCGTCTCAGCTTCCTCAGCCACCCTCCATTTCTTAATCCTGGGGTATAGCCTGGGTGTGGCCCAAGTAAGGTCTACCACCGATGTTCCTCTCCCCTGCTACGCATGTCTGGACGTTGCCCGTGTTTACTAGTACCAGGCCCGAGCTTGCCGCCCAATCTGACAGCCGCCTTCCTCTTGCTGTGGTTCTCGTATTCCCCCAGAGCACGGAGCGTGCGTTGAAGTCTCCGAGGACCAATGCCAGTCGTGGTAGGCACTGCCTGACGCAGTTACCCACTCGGTCCAGAAAGTCCTCGAAGGCCTCCGTCCCGCTGTTTGGGGAAACGTAAACACCTACCACCACGATCCCGGCCCACTCGACCGCCGCGTATCCGTCGCCTTGGTCAAGCACCTTGCCGCAGGGGCCTGCGCTTGGACTCCAGGTGATCGCCACCCTTTCGCTGGTGTCTTGTGCCCAGTTGGTGTTGACTGGAACACGGTACGGTTCAGCAATAACCGCGAGGGCTATCTTGTTCTCCCGGATGGTCTGGGAGAGCAAGTCTTGAGCTCGCCTCGCGCGCCCCAGATTACATTGTATTATTTTAAGGGGGAATTTATCCAATTAGCATGGCCTCCCCCTGGCCGGGTATCGCTCCCTTGGCCGGATTTTTCCCGCCGTAGCTCCTGTCTATTTCGATCTTCTTATTAGTCTTGGGTGGAGCACATGCTCTTCCCCCCATCCTGTGTTCCGCTGGCGCCCCTAGCACCTCGCAGAGCGGGCAGTTGGGCCTAGCCGCTGTGCATGCCCGAGCCATGTGTCCTTCTTTCCCGCACCTGTGACACAGACTACTCCTATCCACCGCTGACGAGCAGGTGGCTCTTACATGCCCAACCTCATGGCACCTAAAACACTGCAGCGGTCTCTTGGGGACTGCCGTTATTCTGGCGTAGGACCATCCTACCGCCAGTTTCCCCATTGCTGCTAGTTTCCTTGCCCCGGCCACCGGGCATTTAACCCAGGCTGTGCCCATTCCTCCTCTCATGACGTTGATTTCTCCAACTACGACGTCCTCCTCTCTGCACTCTATCTCGGGAGGACACCGCCTGTCTCAGTTCTTCCTTGTTAATAGAGATGTCAATGTTCTCTATTATATCTCTGCTCTCTTTACTGGAGCCGCCACTCTGACCGCCATGGGATCCAATACGTTGGCCAACTTGGACGCCAACATGGTCGCCTTTTCCCTTTCTTTATCACCGGGTAGCCGTATTACTATCGCCCCGGTCACCCCCTTTCTCATCTCTAATTTAGTCACCCCTAACTCTTTCAGGGGGATGTGTTCCCGGGCTTTAGCGATAACCTCAGCATACGTGGTCTTGGCTGCGTCCTGCAGTGTCACCGTAACCGCGGATGATCGCGGACTGCGCGGCAACACCCCAGCCGCACTCGGCTGTCTCTCCTGTCTTCTCCTCCCCTCCCGGACGCGCGCCGTCAACGGGGGGAAACCTCCCCTCGTTTGTTGCCCACAGGCCCTCGGCGTCGCCGTCGGTGCTCCCATTGCTGGCATCGAGGCTGGGGCAGCCGCTACAGCTGCGTAGCTGGCCTTTCTCTTCTCCCTCCTAGGCCGCACCAGCACCCACTCTTCTTCCGCCAGTCTCGCGGAAGGCATTGTCTCCGCAGCCTCTGCTTGGTAGACTCTCCCTTGTTCCCTGGTTCTGGGAGAGGGGCTGGGGGGCTCCCTGCCCCAGCATTCCCCTTCACTTGGGACCTGATCTCCCTTGCTATCTGGGGGCCGATCATATCCATCTTCTTCTCCAGAGCCTCTAGGCGGCGGTCCCTGTCCTGGGCTTCCTGCTCCTTTCTTTCGCGAAACCCGTTCGCCCTCTGGGCCCTGTCTTCGGCAAGCTGAGAACGCAACTCCTCGTTTTCCTTTCTCAGCCTCGCTAGCTCTTCCTTCAGTTGGTCTATTTCGTGAGACCTATCTTCCTTGTACCGACTTTCTCGGTGGGCTTTCCTGGTCCGGTCCTTCCAGACCGCCGAGAAGTAAGTCGCTGCCACATTTAGGTCCCTTATAAAGGTACCTTTTAATTGGGAAGAATTCCTTGCCACTCGCATCACCCGCTCTACCTGAAGGGGTCCTACCCTACCCTAAAGGGGTCCCGACTCTCTTCCTGCGATTTCCCGGAGCTTTCCGATGTCACTTCGCGCAGGGGATCTACTTCCATATTTACTGTGGAATTCTTATCCCCTTTTTTCCTCTCTTTGGGTTTTCCCCGTTCTGTCTTGCTACGGTCCAGCTTCTCTGCTGCCGCAGCCTTGGCACCAGACGTATTTACGCATCCGGGAGCCTGGTGTTCCACCCTCGGATGGCCGTGGTCGTACACTGACGACGCAAGGGGGCCCACTTTACTACCACCCTCTGCGCCGGTACTGGGGTATCCCTCCCCTGCACCGTAAACTTTATTATCTTGCGTGGTACTGTCCATATTTATTTATTTATTTATTTATTAGCTTTGCCTCAGTCGTCAACAGATTTCCCGTCCTGGTGCCACTCACTCTTTCGCACTCTGCCCTGGTCAAAGCCGGTGCAGGGTGACAGGGAGCCCCACGAGAAGGTGAGGTGAGTGGTCTTGGCAGATATGGGCCCACCAACTTCTCCGAAATTCTCCGCACCGGATCGGTCAACTGACGGGTACCAAGGCACCGACCAGCCGCCGCCCGGCTATAGGACAATATCAGATCCATCAGGGTTTCCCGGGGCGTAGATCCATGCCCCGAGAACTCATACCCGCCTCTTGCTCCCCAAAGCTCTTCACCTCTAGCTCTTCACTCCATACTTTTTTTCGTGGAGAAATCCTCATGGACACTCGCCGAGGCGAGTAGTGTCGGACTCTTACCGACTAAAACTCCACGGTGGCCTCCTGACGTGTTGGGGTGCCTCGAGTTCCCTCACAGATTTCCATCGTCCGGCACCCCCGTCTGGTCTCTCAGACTCCTCTTCTATTTATGCATGACCGCCAGAGGGACCACTCCTCTGACGTCATTCCACGTCGTTGTTTCTTCCTGTACTCCTTCTTCCTCCTATGGCTGTTCTTGATGGGTGACGTGTTCTTACCCTATCCCTCTCCGCCCACTCCTTCGCCAGCATAACTCGCTCGCAGAAGTCGCGGACGGCGGCGGCCTTGTGGCCACCCTCGAGAACAGCCTCCACAATGCTTCCCGGTGTCAGCCCGTCGCCCGCTTCGGTTCGGAGTGTAGATCTCAGCAGCTCCCACGCCGGGCAGACCTCCAGCGTGTGTTGTGCCGTGTCCTCCTCTGTCCCGCAATGATGACAAAGGGACGTGTTTTCTTTTCCTATCTTCTTCAGGAATTCCCCAAATACCCCGTGACCGGTAAGCATCTGGGTCATCCTGAAGGTAAGTGGATCCCCTCTCTTCTGTCTCCACCTCTCCCAGTGGGGAAGCACGGCACACGCTGCCCGGTGTGGTCTCTCCCGGACTTCGTGGCGCACCTCCGACTCCCACCGTCTCCATATGCAGTCTTGGACTTCACCCAAGTCGATGGGCTGGGCAACCTCCTCGGGTCCTTGCAGCAGCCTCTTCCTCCATTCATACCTCCCCTTGAGTGCAAGGGCTTGCAGCTCGAAGGGGGGGGACGCTGCTAGGACGGTGGCCGATATATATGACACCGTCCTGTAGCCCCTGATAATCCGGATGGCTGTCCTCCTGTGCAGTCTCCTCAGTAGGGTCTTGCTGCGGCTGCTCCTATCCAAGTCTTCCGCCCATACAGGGGCACCGTACAGGACTCGGGAGCGGACTACTCCCTCGTAGAGGCGTCTTACTCCGAAGCTTCCTCCTCCCAGGTTCGGAAGCAATCCGCACAGGGCGTTGGCAGTCCGAGCGACCCTCGGCACCAGCTGCTGGAAGTGCGGCTCGAAGGTCCATTGGCCGTCGATGGTGAGTCCTAGGTACCTCATTGTTTGTCCCACCATCACTCTACCTCCGTCCATGTCTATACCCAACTCTGGGGGAGGGGGGCCTCTTCTTCTAGCATCGTAGAAACCCAGCATCTCCGACTTGGCCGGTGACACACGTAATTCCAACTTCCTGATTTCCCGCATCACACATGCCACCGCATCCTCGGCCAGGTTGACGGTCTCGTGCCACCATCGATCCCCGGCAATGACTAGGGTGTCGTCTGCATAGCAGACCACCTCTGTGCCCTGCGGTCTAGGGCTCCGTAGCACTCTGTCGTAGGCAGTGATCCAGAGGATTGGCCCCAGGACGGATCCTTGTGGGACTCCCCTTTCCACTCGTCTCTTTTCACTGCCTCTTCCGCTATGATAGCCTATCCATCTGTCGTCCAGATAGGCCTTGATCACCCCAACCAGATATCCAGGAGTTTTGCTACGCTGCAGGGACTCCAGAATCCTGTGCCACGGGATCGTGTTGAAGGCATTGGTGATGTCAAGCGAGACCGCCAGTGCCACCCCCTGGCCGGACGTGAAGTCCGTCGTTGTTCTTCTCACCTGTTCCACTGCATCCACGGTGGACCGGCCCCGGCGGAATCCGTACTGCCGATCGTGCCAGCCGGACTCCCTCCTCATATGCCTCTCTAGACGGGCTGCAATCACCCTTTCGAATAGTTTGCCTACCTCATCCAGGAGACAGATGGGCCTATATCCTGAGGGGGAATCCGGAGGTCTCCCCTCCTTCCTCAGGAGCACGAGCCTTGCCGTCTTCCAGATCCTGGGGTACTTTCCCTCAGCCAGGCACCGGTTGAAAAGGTATCGCAGGCGGGGGGCCACTAGATGATACGTTAGGGCCCATATTCGTCCTGGAATGCCGTCTGGTCCTGGGGCTACGTTTCGAGATGCCATCTTCTTAACCGCTTCCCCGAGCTCTTCCTCTGTAATTTCGTCTTCTACCCCCCCTCCACCCTGGTCTAAAGACGACGACGACGATGACGATGACTCTTCTTCATCCAGGAATGAGAGGGAGGGGAAGCTGTCTTTAACTGGTATCGATGCCTCCTGCTTGGGGAATAGGGTGCTAATCACCTCCTCCAGCAACTCCGGATTCATGCTTTCGGTCAGCGGGGGGGCCGCTGTTCTAATCTTGCCCATCACCACTCTGTACGGCCTTCCCCACGGATCTGAATCGACCGACTGCACCAACTCCTTCCACTATTTCTCCTTCGCGGACTTGATCTCCTTCTTCAATTCTTTCTTGAGTTGACTGTAGAGAGCGTAGAGTCTGGAGATCTCATCCTCGTTCCTCGTCCGCCTGCGACGCTGCGCCTTGGCGTATGCTCTTCTGGCTCGGCAACACTGTTCCCTGGTGTCGGCGATATCCGGATTCCACCAGTGTACCGGTCGTCGTTCGCCGTTCGTTCCGGAGACGCGTGGCATCGCTGCATTGCAAACGCCTCTCATTTCCTTAAGGAGGTCTGCTGCCTCGTCGTCCATCGGCTTTCCTTCCGTGGTGTCCCGTGCGTCCCAGCACCAGGCCAGTCCAGCGGCTGTCGCCCCCAACATGTCCTTGTCCAGCCCTTTCAGGCTCCACCTGTGTTGGGTCGGCTTAGATCTTCGCCCTCGGGTCCTGTCCTCTTGCTGAGGCTCCATCTCCATGCATACATAGAGATGATCGGACAGCGTCTCGGCCTCTTCAACTACCCTCCATTCCTTAATTCTAGGGTGTAGTCCTGGTGTGGCCCATGTAAGGTCCACCACTGATGTACCCCTCCATGCCACACACGTCTGGACGCTGCCCGTGTTGACTAACACCAGGCCCGAGCTTGCCGCCCAGTCCAACAGCCGCCTTCCTCTCGCAGTTGTTCTCGAGTTCCCCAAAGCACGGGTGTGCATTGAAGTCTCCGAGGACCAGCGTTTGTCGCGGTAGGCATCTCCTGATGCAGCTACCTACCCCGTCCAGGAAGTCCTCGAAGGCCTCCATCCCACTATTCGGGGAGACATAGACTCCCTCCACTGCGATTCCTGCCCACTCGACCGCCGTGTATCCTTCCCCTTGGTCGAGCAGCTTGCCGCCTGGACCTGAGTTTAGGTTCCACGTGATCGCCACCTTTCCGCTGTTGTCCTGCGTCCAGTTTGCTTCGACTGGGACCCGGTACGGCTCGGCGATGACTGCGAGGGCTATCTTGTTCTCCCGGATGGTCTGGGAGAGCAAGTCTTGAGCTCGCCTCGCATGCCCCAGGTTGCATTGTAACACCTTGTGATGGAATTTTATTCTGTCACCATGGCCTCCTCCTGGCCAGAAGCCGTTCTTTTGGCCGGTATTTCCCCGCCATCTCTCCTGTACTTCTTCGTTCTTTTGTTGGTCTTGGGGGGGAGCACATGCAATTCCGCCCATTCTGTGCTCGGCTGGCACTCCCAGCGCTTCACAGAGCGGACAATTAGGCCTGACAGCCGTGCATGTACGTGCCATATGCCCCTCTTTTCCGCATCTATGGCACAAACTGCTTCTATCCACGGCTGACGGACAGGTGGCTCTCACATGCCCTATCTCTAGGCATCTGAAGCACTGCAGCGGTCTTTTGGGGACCGCCGTTACCCTGGCGTAAGACCAGCCCACAGCTAATTTCCCTGTTGCAGCTAATCTTCTGGCCCCGGCCACCGGGCATTTGACCCAGGCTGTGCCCAATCCACCCTTCATGACAATGATATCTCCGACTATGACTTCTTCTATTTTACATCCAGTTTCATTGGACACAGCCTGTCTCAATTCCTCCTTCCCCATCGAAATATCGATTCCTTCTACCTTAATTTCGGCCCTCTTGACCGGGGCCACCACCCTTACTGCCATCGGGTCTAGTACGTTGGCTAACCTGGACGCCAGCATAGTCGCTTTTTCCTTATTCTTGTCGCCAGGTAGCCTTATTATCACCGACCCTGTGACCCCCCTTCTCATTTCTACCTTGGTTACCCCAAGCTCCTTCAGGGGGATACGTTCCCGTGCCTTCGCGATGACCTCCGCATATGTGGTCTTGGCTGCGTCCTGCAGCGTTACCGTAACCGCAGAGGACCGCGGGTTGCGTGGCAGTACTCCGGCCTTCCCCAGTGGTCTTTCATGCCTGTTTTTCTCTTCGCGGGCATACCTCGTCAACGGGGGAAAGTCTCTCCTTATTTGTCGTTTGGTGTTCCTCGGTGCCGCGCTTGGTACTCCATTTGGTGGTATCCTGGCTGGGGTGGCCGCTATAGCTGCGTGGCTGACCTTCTTCCTTTCTTTTCTGGGCGTCACCAGTACCCATTCTTCCTCCGTCGGTCTCGGGGGAGGTTTTGTTTCCACTGTCTCCGTTATGTAATTTCTCCCCTGTTGTCTGTTTCTGGGAACAGGCTGTGGGACTGTGGGCTGTATGGCTCCCTGCCCCAGCATTCCTCTTACCTGTGACATGATCTCCCTTGTTATTTGCGGGGCGATCATGTCAACTTTCCTTTCCAGCGCACCCAGACGACGGTTTTCGTCCTGGGCTCCCGGACCCCTCATTTCACGAAGCCCGCTTGCTCTCTGTGCCCTATCCTCCGCCAGTTGAGCTCGCTGCTCTTCATTTTCTTTTCGCAACCTTATAAGCTCTTCCTTTAACAGGTCTATTTCCCCGGACCTGTCATCTTTCTCCGGCTATCCCTGTGCGTCCTCCTGCTGTGGTCTTTCCAGGCCGCCGCGAAATAAGTTGCCGCCGTCTTCAGGTCCCTAATAGAGGTACCTTTCAGGTGGGATGAGTTTCTTGCTACCCATAATACTCGTTCCACCTGTCGGGCATGCTCAGCGCTTATGTCCGCATGCGAGCTGGAGCCGATCTCTTGTAGTAATTTGTCGGGGATCTCTGGTCCGGTTGTCTCTGGGGCCAGCTTTCTCTTCTTTCCCCTGACTGATCTGGAGGATGACGCCCCGGATGCTACTGAGGCGTCTGACTCCTCTTCTTCTGTGGGAGACCCTTGCGCTTTCTTCTTGTGCTTGCGCCTTCTTGCTTCCTCTGTTAGTGGAATCCTGAAGGGGTCTCTCCCCTCCTCCTGCGTCTTCTGGGGGCTTCCTACCGTCCTTTCTTTTAAGGAGTCTACCTGCATATCCTCGGTAGGTATCCTCTCCCCCTTTTTTCTCTCCTTCGATCTTTCTTGTTCCTTGTTGCGGTCCTTGCCCTCCACCGCTACGCTTCTGGTACCAGACGCATTAACACATCCGAGAGCCTGGTGCTCCACTCTCGGGTGGCCGTGGTCGCTTGCTGACGACGCATGGGGGCCCACTTTACAACCTCCCTCTGCGCCGGTACTGGGGTATCCCTCCCCTGCACCGTAAACTTTGTTCTTTGATTTTGAGCAATCCATATTTATTTAATGTTTTGTTTGTTGCCACGTCGTCATCAGTTTCCCGTCCTGGTGCCACTCACTCTTTCGCACCCTACCCCGGTCAAGGCCGATGCAGGGTGACAGGGAGCCCCACAGGAAGGTGAGGTGAGTGGTCTTTGGCCGGTATGGGCCCACCAACTTCTCCGAAGTTCTCCGCACCGGATCAGCTGACTGACAGGTTTCGAGGAACCGACCAGTCGCCATCCGACTATAGGGGAACATCAGATACATCGGGGTTTCTCAGGGCGTGGACCTACGTCCTGGGAACCCATACCCGCCTCCTGCTCCCCAAAAATGTGGAACGCTTCACGATTTTGCGTGTCATCCTTGCGCAGGGGCCATGCTAATCTTCTCTGAAACTCCATACTGCTTCCACCGCAACCATGCCTTGATGTAAATCGGCATGCTACCGGTAAGCACACACAGAACCCCATGTGACACCGTACGGTAGGCGGTAGACGTACGGATCAACGCCGCCCTTTGTGCCTTTCTCATGATCGTCCTATTTGTTTCTCTTCCCAATTAGTTTGAGCGTGCAAGGGCTCGGCTTTGGGGCCGACCGCGCCATTCCTGGAGTATAAAACTCATACTGGCTTCGCTAAATAGGTTTTCGATAATTATCATCCACCTTCAAACGGCCATTGCCCAGGCAACGGCGCGCAGGTGGTCGACGCGCGACTTGGAAAAACCCTGCCCTTTCCTTACGGGTCATTGGACAAGTTGAACCTACCCTTTCGGGCAGCAGCTCGCTTAGCCGTCGCACGCATCGTGCTGCGCCGTTTCCAGCGGGGGCCATGAGGAGCCGGAGCTGCCAGCATAAAGCTCGGTCCCAGCAGGTTGGCTTTCCAGCCGATTATTCCCTGCACCGTCACAGTATTCATTTGCATGAGTACCGCCTGCGTCGACAGTAGCAGGGTATTCTTCCTAGTTTTTCCTTGCCGTTTTCCTTTCCCGTGTTCTTTTCTCTGTCTGTTTCCAGCTCTTTTGTGTTAGTTTTCCCTGTCTAGAGTCCGATGTCGTTGGTCTCTGTGCTGCTCAGCGTTGCGGGTTCTTCTTCTTCTTCTTCTTCTTCTTCCCCTCTGTTCTGTTCGGGTGGTCTCCGTGCCAGCCTTGGACTCCGTCTTGGAGGCCCGTCTGTCGGTTCACCCAGCTGTGCTGCTCCTCTCCCTGAATGTTGCCCCTGTGCAGGGGTGCCCTCTGTCCCTCGCAGAATTCTCCTTTTCTTCTCTTCCTTTTTCTGCAGAACGCTCCTTGTGAACTGGCGGAAGTGGGGGTATACGTTCTTCGTTATAAACTCCCACTTTTCTTCTGGCCAGTGTAACTCTAGTTCGTGTATAGCATTCCGCAGCTTTTGACGGTCTTCTTCGAAGAGAGGACAATCCTCGAGGATGTGATGAGGGGTTTCCTCTTCGCCGCAGTCGCACGTGTCTACTTCGCTCAGACAGAACGTCTTGAGTTTGCTGTTGAAATCCCCGTGGCCGCTAATGAACTGTGTCGTATAGTGGTCGGGTCTTACCCAGCTGTTCTCAAGCCTGTCCTTGATGCTGTCGAAGTACGCGTAGGCCGTTCTTCCCTTCCTCGTGGTCTGCCAGCGTTCTTGCCATTTCTCTATTGCTTGCCTGGCGATTTCCTTTTGGCTGCGGGCATCGTCTTGGCCTTTTTTCCATCGGTACGTTCTTGCTCGGGCTTCGATGAGGAGGTCGATCGGGATGGCTCCGGCGATGACCTGGAGTGCCTCTGTTGACGTCGTCCTGTAGGCCTTTTTACCTTTCAGCAGGTCGCTCCAGCCGGCTGCGGCGTATGTGGTTATCGGTTCGAACAGCCCTTCGTACAGGGTACGCATGGCCGCGTGTCCGAGTCCCCACTTCGCCTTGGCCTGTTGAGTAATTTCTGGCACTTTTCCGTAGTCTCGTGTACATGCCTGTTTATTTTCAGTCCGTTCTCCAGGTACACTCCCAAGTACTTGATCGCCTGTTTCATTTTTATAGTTCCGCCATTGATCTTGATGATCGGTGGTCTCTCCGCGTCCAGCTTGCCTTTGACGAGTAGCATCTCCGTTTTCTCCGCCGACAACGAGAGTTTCTTCCTGGCGCACCAAGTAGAAACGCGCTTGACTACATTTTGTCGTTTTTCTTGTAGTTCAGTCCTCGCGTTTCCTGCGACCAGGGTCACTATATCGTCCGCGTACGCGACCGGTTCACACTCTGTCGCGTTTATCATAAGTTCAGCCAGCAGGTCGTCGAAAATTAGGTTCCAAAAGCTTGGACCCAGTACCGACCCCTGCGGGCATCCCTTCGTAACGGGCTTGCTAACAATGTCATTTCTCCCAGCGATTCGCACGGCTCTGTCCGAAAAGTAGCTCCTCGTCAATCGATATAGATTGTCGGGGCAACCTCTTCTCCTCAGCTCGTGCAGTACGTTGGGCCACCACACGTTATCGAAAGCTCCAGATATGTCGAGTGCGATTGCGAGAACATACTTTTTCTCGCCCATTCGCTCGACTATCTCGCGGAATTTTGTGATTGCGTCC
Source organism: Bombus sylvicola (assembly GCA_019677175.1). Lineage (NCBI taxonomy): Eukaryota > Metazoa > Arthropoda > Insecta > Hymenoptera > Apidae > Bombus > Bombus sylvicola. The sequence continues at coordinate 20,349 of JACSOB010000099.1, forward strand.
ACCGTAGATCTCCCGGGACGAAAGCCGTACTGCCTGTCTGAAGTTAAGGCGTGCTCGTGGAGTATAGTTGTCATCCTAGTAGCCATCAGCCTTTCCAGTAATTTACCCACCATAGATAGTAGGCAAATCGGTCTATAGGACTTCGGGCTACTTTTATCCCGTTCTGGTCCCTTCGGGATAGCGATGACGTTCCCCAGTTTCCAAATTTTCGGGAAGATTCCCCAGGTGCGGCAGCCGTTCATGAGCCTAAGGAGTTCCTGATGAATTCCACCCCAGGCGCGTTGAATTACTTCAGCCTCGACTAGATCGGGTCCAGGACATTTCCCCTTCGTTAGTTGCTTTACAGCGCCGCTTAGTTCCTCGAAGCGAAACTCTGGGGCGTCTTCGACATTCGGGGGGGTTGTACTTTCGCGTCTGATCGCTGTCTGCTCCGGCGTGTCCGTTCCTTCCTCATCGTCTGGTAGTAGGGCGGACAGCATCGCCGCCGCTGTCGTTCGCCAGTTGGAGGTTTCCCCTTGTGGCGTCCGCAGAGTCGACACTGTTTCTTCCCTTCGCAACTTTCCCGTAACCGTTCGGTAGGCAATGCCCCAAGGTTCTTTATTGCCCTCCTTCGATACAAAGTCTTTCCAGCTTTGTATCTTGGCCTTAGTGATTGCTTTCACATACTTCTTCCTGATTTCTCTGTACCGCAGCTTCTCCTGTTCCCTCGTTGCGGGGTCCCTAGCCTCCTGGTATTTCCTCCTTGCCCGGTAGACTTCCCTCTTTGTTCGTGTGAGCTCAGGCATCCACCACGGCACCGATTTGTGGTACCATTTCTTCCTCGGAATGGCAGCATCGCAGGCTCTTATGAGGACTTCCTACATCTGCTCGGCCATTCGTTCAACCTCGTTCGCCTGCCGGAGGGTTGTCTCTCGGAGTGTCTCCTTCTCTTCCATGACCACTCTTTGAAAAACCTCCTAGTTGGCCATCCGAGTGTTATATCCTCTCTCCTGAAGCTGCGGCGGAGTGCTCCTTTCGTTGAAATCAAGACGCGTCTCCAGTATTCTGTGGTCACTCGAGGTTCCGTCCTCGTGTACTCTCCATTCCTTCACGAGCGGTATTACTTCCGGACTCGGCATAGTTACGTCTATGTTCGATCGCCCTCGAGTCATTTCAAATGTGTGAGCCTTCCCCGGTTGGTTGAGCATGTGGAGGTTATATTGTGCGATAATGGCCTCCAGGGCCTCACCTCTGTCATCGATGGCCTTACTGCACCACAGCGCAGATTTCGCGTTGGAGTCTAGGCCAATGATGGCCTTCTTCCCTCTAAGCCTCTTCAGTACCTTTTCTAGTTGCTCGAGGCCGACCTCGATATTCTCGGTCGGCGGAAAGTACTGGCTAACGAAGTATATCTCCGTCTCTCCATCGCTTACCTGTACACATACGCAGTGCGTTGTGCATAGTCCGGCGACTTCGAGCGGCGTTAAATCCTTCAACTTGACTCCTACTGCCGCCATTGGCGGATCGCATTTCGATCCTCGACAGGCGATCGAGATTCCTGTTCCGAGTCCGGGTATTTTCCCGTCGATGCTGTATGGCTCTTGCATTAGCAAGATTTCATCGCCATCAGCTTCCATCTGCGTCCTGATTTCGTGGGGGACGGTTTTGGAACGCTGCATGTTATGCTGCAGGATCCTTATTCCCCTTCTTCTCCCATGTCCTCTTCCATTCTTGTTTGGCGCTTTACTCATACTTGGTTCGGGAAATGTTTATTTCCAGCGCCTTCTTATACATGGGACAGTCCACGTTAGAAGCTGCGTGGTCGCCCTTCTTTCCTACCTTCCTGCAGTTGACACAGCTAGGATGTTTGTCCTTGCTCTGGCATTGTCTAGTACTATGTCCGCTTTCTGCGCAGTGTGCGCAGATTTCATAGTTTACGCGACAGTACTTTGCCACGTGCCCGTAGCCTTGGCATTTGTAGCAGCGGCTTACGGCGATAAAATCGCGGACCTTACATGCACTCCACGATATAAATACTTTCCCCAGTAATAATTTTTCCTTTACCTGAGGGGGTACTTCCATTACCCAGTTAGTTTCCTGGGAGTTCTTGCGGCCCGTTCGGAAGCAGAATTTGATCGCCTCCACGTCCTCTTCCTTTAGCCTATCTTTGTTCTGCTTCTTCAAGCATGCCAGAATTTCCCTCTCTGGCATTGCCCTTGGTACGTCGTAGAGGACAACTCGGGGTAACCTCTTCTGCGGTGTGCTGGCTTTTAGGCCAGCTTCCTTCAGTTTCGCGTTCTCCGTGAACGCTTTTAGTCCTTCCGGGCTTGTCGTCTCCACGACTATTCCATTGCCGCCAATCTTTTTTACTGCGGTCACTTGTATACCCTTCTTGCGGGGGTTTACTAGTGTGAACACCGCGTCCTTAGCTTCTTCACTCGTCTTGTATTCTCCGTCCTTTGTTTCTGGACGGATTATTACTACGTTTCTAGGCGGCCTTACCGCCATTTGGCCTACTTTGTTGCTGGTCATCTTGACCTTCTCGGCGTACGACGGCTGCTTTGGCGCAGCTTGCACGGTCTTTTTCACTGCCGTTTCAAGTCGCTTGCTGACTTGCAGCGACTTGTTTACCGTTTTTAGGATCTCCTCGTCCTTACTTATTCCTGAGCCGGTGCTCTGCTCTAATCTGCCGATCAGGTAACTATTGTGGAGCAGGAAGTCCTCCACAATACCCCGCATATCCTTAAAGCGCCGTATGATTGCAGCAGTCTGTTCCTTGTTCACCTTCTTGCTCGGATCTAAGCAGAAGGCTAATACTGTTTTTTCTATATCTCCTGCCTGTGCCCTTAGCTCAGGTACAGGCTTGGTTGCGCCTGTAGCTTCCCGCGCCTCCTGTCCACTCATTTCTTTTTCTTCTTCCTCTGTCCTTTTCCTCTTTTTAATTTCAGGACATTGCTCCTCCTTCTTTTGCGTTTTGATGGGCTGCAGGATTATCCTTGCCTCTGAGGTGGGCGGGGGCTGGCCCTGCGTTGCCATCTTCGTTCCTGCGCAGGATACTAGGTCCCGCGGCGTGTTGCTTTCCCGCTCGGACGTTAAGTCCAGCGGCGTATTGCTTTTTATTCGTACGCGACCAAGTCCCAGCGGCGTATTGCTTTTTTTTTTACTGGTACTCGTCAAAGTTCCAGCGGCGTATTGCTTTCTGCGCTCACGGTGGCGTAGCGGCGGCGCAGGACGTCTGCTCGTGCCCTGCACTTCACTATAATATTCTTTACTGAGCTCTTGGCGCTTGTTTGGTACAGCTGTTTTCCACTCACTAACTTCGCTGTCAGTTTTCCTCGCGACGGCGCTCTTTTCTACCGTCGGTACTCTGTGCCTCCGTCGGTGTTCTCTACTTCCGTCGGTAATTTACCTCCGTCTGTATCCTCCAGCTGCGTCGGCAATCTAAGTCTCCGTCGGTATTCTCTGCCGTCGGTAAGGCTGTTTCCGCTCGTGCCCTCAGGTAGTTGCGCAGGTAGCCCGTGTGGCGGCGCTTTCGGCGCGCGTCACAATATGGCTGCCTCTGCGTAGTTTGCCAAGTAGCCCGTGTGGCGGCGCTGTAGTAGCGCGTCCAATGATGGCTTCCACTCTGCCCTAACCACCACGGCACTTTTCAAACACTTCTCACGCTCTTATTAGAGCGAACTCCACTATTCTTTTTATGCACTTTTGCTCCAGGGCACTAGCGCTTCACTTTTTTGCACTTTTAAAGTCCCACTTCTTTAATTTTCCGCAAGATTTCGATCACAAGTTACGGAGCGACGTGCACGCGTCCGCACTATTTGCCGCCATCTTGAAGACTCTGTTTCTCTACCCAGGGCGGAGGCCCATATCGGTGCGCCATATAGTACCACAGACTCCCAGACGCCATAATACAGTCTCCTGACTAAATCGTTGGCCCCGCCGACGTTTGGGAGTAGGCTCCGTATGGCGCCCAAGAACCGTTCCGCTTTATCACAAACTGCTTTGAGGTGGGGGGAGAATCCCCTAGCACTATCTGTCACAGTCTGCCCTGACGCCTAGGTCGAGGTACACCCGAATTACTCGGGTCTCTCCCGAATTACTACCGGTTGCCCCCGGGCGTCTATCTCCCTGTCGTTCTTGAAGGGAGACGTCCTGGTCTTCTTGGGCCGCTAGGGGGGACCATGCCCCGTAGCGCCTCGTTCCTGGTGCGTCACGCTCCTAAGGTGGCCGCGGCGGCGGCGGTGGCAGCGCCGCGCCCCTGTGGCGTGTGGTGTTCCTCCGGTGCTGCGACGTCCTCGACGGATCGCGCATTCGTTCCCGATTTCTTTCCGCCCGCTCCTTCGCCAACATTACTTGCTCACAGTAGGAGCGAACGGCGACGAATTCCTGGCGCCCTCTGAGCATGGCCGCGACGACCGCTTCGGGGGCTAAGCTCTCGCCAATGTCAAGCTGTAGGTCGCGTCGCGGTTCCGCCCACGCCGGGCAAAACTCCAGCGTGTGTTGCGCCGTGTCCTCTTCCTAGCAGTGATGACAGATGGACGTCGCCTCTCGCCGAATCCTCAGCAGGTACTCGCCGAATACTCCGTGGCCGGTGAGCACCTGCGTCATCCTGAAGGTCAGCGGCACTCCGCCTCGTTCTCTCCAGGCTTCCCAGTTGGGAAGCGCGGCGCGAACAGCCCGGTGTGGCCGCACAGCATCTTCCTGTATCAGCTGAGAGCGCCATCGCTCCCATACCTCCGTCTTCGCCAACTCCCGGATGTTCAGAGCCGACTGGCTGGCGGACGATGGCGTCAGGCGCCTTAGGTGTTCGTACACCCATACGAGCGCGAGGGCTTGCAGCTGGAACGGGGGGACGCCGCCAGCACGGTCGCCGACGCGTAGGATATCGTCCTGTAGCCCCTCGCAATGCGGATGGTGGTCATCCTCTGCAGCCTCCGCAGCAAGGTCAGGCTGCGGCGACTGACCATTAATTCTTCGGCCCAAACGGGTGCCCCGTAGAGGACTCGGAACGGACCACTCCCTCGTAGAGTCGGCGAACTCCCAATCCTGCTCCGCCGATGTTCGGCAGGAGGCCGCGCAAGGCGTTCGCTGCGACCGTTACCCTCGGGACCAGGAGCTCGAAGTGTGGTCCGAAGGTCCATCCGCTGTCAATGGTGAGACCCAGGTACATCATCTGGCGTCTCACCGGAACCTCTTCTCCGCCGATGTTCACAGACATTCCGGGAGGAGGTGTTCCTCTTCGGCGCTGGTCGAAGAACCACAGGGCCTCGGACTTGGCCGGCGACACTCTCAGGTCGAGCCTCCGAATGGCGCGTACCGCGCATGCCACGTCGTCTTCCATGTGATTCACCGTCTCGTGCCACCACCGTCTCCCGGCCAGAACCAGGGTATCGTCGGCGTAACACACCATGCCCGCCCCTCGGGGCATAGGACATCGGAGGACTGAGTCATAGGCCGTAATCCAGAGTATCGGTCCTAACACCGAGCCCTGCGGAACGCCGCGCTCGATCCGTCTTCTCTCTTCCCTTTTCTTCTCGGTGTAGACTATACTCCTGTCTGTCAGGTATGCCCGGATGATCCCTACGAGGTACGCCGGGACCTCGAAGTGTCGTAGGGCTTCCACGATCCTGGCTCAGGGGATCGAGTTGAAGGCGTTGGTTACGTCCAGATATACCGCCAACGCCACCTCTTCTCGGGAGACCTTGTCTTCGGCCGTGGTCCTCAGCCTTTTCACCGCGTCCACCGTCGAGCGGCCGCGGCGAAATTCGTACTGGATGTCGTGCCATCCAGGCATCCTCTCCGTCATGTTAGCCTCCAGCCGGGCGGCAATGATCCGTTCGAGTATCTTGCCCACCTCGGCGAGCAGGCATATCGGCCTGTACGCGGACGGCGAGTCCGGCGGACGACCATCTTTCCGCAGCAGGACCAATCTCGCCGTCCGCCATATCCGGGGATAGACGCCCTCCTCTAGGCATCTGGTGAACAGATGTCGCAGGCGGGGAGCCATGGTATCGATCGACTCCATCCACACTCGGCCTGGTATTCCATCCGGACCCGGTGCCAAGTCGCGGGATGCCATCCTCCTTGTAGCTTCGATGAGCTCCTCTTCGGTCACTCGCAGCTCCTCGCTCCATCCCGTCGTCGTGGCCGCCTCCTCGTCGTCGTCGTCGTCGGAGGAGGAGGATGGCGCTGGTTGGATCGCGTCCCTGTCTTCCAGCGGGAACAAGGTCCCGATGACGTTGTCCAGCAACACCGGATCTATGTTCACGGTCAGTGGGGGGCGAAGGTCGTAGCTTCTTCGTGGCTATTTTGTAGGGCTGCCCCCACGGATCGGATTCGACCGCCTCCGGATTTGACCTCCCGCTGAAGAGTGCGTCTCACCTCTCTGTACTCCTCGTAGCAGCTGGAGATCTCTTCTTCGTCGCGCGTCAGCCTGCGACGACCGGCCCTTAGGAATCTTCTGCGGGCCCGAGCGCTGCTCTCTCGCATCTCCGTGATCTCCGGAGTCCACCAATACACTCCGTGGTCGCGTCTACCCCCCGGAACGGAGCGCGTCATCGAGGTGTCGCACGCCGCGCTCATGTATCTTCGGTGCTCGTCCGCCTCCTCGTCGACGCTTCCCTGCGCGGTTGTCCGTCGGGCGTCCCAGCTCCCGGCGGAAACGATGGTCGCCGCCCGTAGCATGTCCTTGTCCCTCTCCTTGAGACGCCATTTCGGTGGCGGGCGGCAACGGTTCTCTCCTCGTCGTCGTCGCCGGGCGTTGTCTTCGGCCTCCGGGGCCACCTCCATCAGTATGTAGAGGTGGTCGGACAGGGTTTCCACCCCCTCGGCCACTCTCCAGTCGTGAATCCGCCTGAACAGCTCCGGGGTAGTCCACGTGACGTCGACTACGGAGGATCCTCTCCACGCCACGCAGGTGCTCGCCGAGTCCCTGTTTGCCAGCAGGAGCTCCAGATCTGCTGCCCAATCGGTGAGCATCCTTCCTCGAGAGTTGGTACTGGGATTACCCCATTGCGTCGAGTGGGCATTGAAGTCTCCGAGGACGAGTACTTGGTGGGGAAGGTATCTTCCGACGCACTCGCCGACCCGATCCAGGAAGTCCCGTTCGCAGCCAGGTCGATGTTGCGGGAGACGTATACCGCTACCACCATTACTCCTCATTGAAGTGGTCCTCACTCTTATTAGGGGAACAATACCCACTGACGCAAATCACGTCGCAAATCCTGACCCCTACAATCCCTACATTTCTTATCAGGGTCTCGCTCGCCGCATGTTTACCATTAAACAGGGTGACCCATATCGATGCATCCCCACCCTCGTCATTAAACCAATAAGGCAACTGCCTATAGGGCTCGGAGATAGCCACTATGTCCACCTTGCTTTCGCATACGCACTTCATCATCAGGTCTTGCGCAAGCCTGCATCTGTTTAAATTTATTTGTAGGACTCTAATTGGGCCCCCGTCTATTGCCTAACACCTAAGCGCACCATAGGGCACGCCAACGAACCCGTTACATGCCTTGCATTTATGCCACCATGTTTCAAACACATGGCGCATCTCGGCTCTTTATCACAATCTCTCATTATATGCTCAGCGCTGTCGCACCTCCTACACAACTCCCTGCCATGACATGCAACAGTACACCTTGCTGCCACATGCCCCAACATGTGGTACCTATAACAACGCCGAACATTAGCTAACTGCCTTACAGAAGCTATCGTTAGCCCCGTTCTCAGCCTCCTCTTTCTCTCGTCACTAGGCACTCCACTCGCCAGGAGGACCACCACCGCCTCTTGCGTGCCTCATGGTACCGTTTTTATAGATTTGACTTCTATATCTGCATTCTTCTCAATTCCTCTCTGCGACCTGATCTCTTCCACCAGCTCTTCCCTGCTGGTGAGGGGATCGATGTTCCTTATTTGTAGGGTCGCCCTGTTCACCAGAGCGGCCACCTTCGTACTATCACTCAAGGCGGCGCTCAATTTAGCCGCCGCCTCGCTAACCACCACCGTCCTATCGAATTCAATTGGGATGTGGCCCGCTCTCGTCCTACGGACCCCCGTGGCTCCCTCCAATGCACTCCTCACCACCATTATCCTCTTATAAACATGAAGCCATTCGGAACCTTCCTCCACCTTAATTAGAATGGCTTCCTTCCTCCTCCTGTTTCTTGGTACGCCTCTCTCCTCGGCACCAACCTGCTGGTAGTTTCCCGGACGCACCATCGGGGTAGCTTGCTCTGAGGGAGCTTTCTTCTCCCTCTTCCTTTTTTCTACCCTCATCCACCCTTCGGAGTCCTCGTCGAAGTCACCCCTTGTCGCTCTGTTCTCCCTCCCACACGCCTCGGCGTATGTGACCTCTCCTCTTCGGGGCCTCTTGTACTCCTCAACGCTCATAATTTCAGCCGGCGATACTATCTTTCTTTTTGGGTATCCGCCCTTAGCTATCGTCACTTCTCTCTGCATCTCTGCCCTGTCTGCCCTTTTTTTAACCTCGACAGGCTCTCTCCTCCTCCTTCTTCCTCTTTCCTTGTGATCCCCACACTGCTCCAAGGAAGACAGGATGCCTTTCATCAGGTTGCCATGTCAGCACATGCCCTGTCACGATCATTCCTTTGAAAACTGCGTTTATGAATTTCTGAAAAACAGTTGGTGAATTGCATAATCCGAACGGCACACTAATAAATTCATACTGTAGGAACTGTAAATGCTGTATATTTCCTGCTACTTTCTCCGACAGAAACACAAAAGAAACTATTCTTGAGGTTCAACGTACTGAATACTTTCTGTTACGACCGTTCGCGGAGAGACGCGGTCGCTAGGAAAACGCGTTAGCGAGAGGCGTAAATTCTCGCTACGATTATGTTAATCGACGCCGCGAATTAGTCGTTCCCCTGTTTCGGTTAAGACAACAGAGGTGGTTTAATGAATGTGACACTGTATTAACAGGTTAACAAAGAATGATATATTTTATAATAGCAAGATGAATATGTTACAGAAAATTGACACGACTTTATCTCTAGATGAATTGATTTTGCTCGTCAGAATTGTCGATGTGTCACGTTTGACTCGTCAGAAGGAGCTGATCGCTTTTCGATTATTCCTTTGTCTCATTTGGAAGACGACCCCCACTATGCTCGGGTCACGCCACCGCTCACGCCTATGATCACGTATGCCTCTTCTTGGGTGTGAAAACGTAACGGTCAAAATTCGACGTTTCTAGAGCTCGCTGCTCGGCGACAACTAGGCTCTCGTCGATACATTGTATATGATCCGGCGGGCAGATAAGACGATCTGCCTGCGACACTGTAGGACCGCGAGCGACGGTTAGAAAATACAGCCTGTGGTAAGCCTCGTGGCGTAACACTTTCAATCCCTGTAACAAATCTAATTGATCCTCGATCAAGGGTAGCGGGTATCTGTCTTTCACTACTTTTCGATTCAGTCGCCTATAATCGACGCAAATTCTAGTTGAACTATCTTTTTTTTCGACCAACGCGATCCGGCTTGCATAGTCGGAATGTGACTGGCGTATTATTCTGTCTTTCAGCCACATTTTGACTTGACCGTTGACTTCAACCTTATCTTGCGGGGTTAACCTTCGCGGTCTTTTATAACCGGGAAGTTCATCTTGTAATATTAGATTCATTTCAACCCCTACTTCGAGCGTTTTCTGCGGCTCATAATTTCGAATCAGATTCTCTATCGCCTGCTTATATTGTATATTCGTGATATGGGATAAATCTACCTCATGCCCCCCACTCCCAACTTTAGCGCCCAAATACCTGAAGGCTCTTTCTGGGACTCTTCCGGGTATCCTTACTTTACCAATCTTTATTGCCAGGTCTTTAATAAACCAGGTGTCTTGTTTCGCTATTACCTGGAATATTTGACTTTTCTCTGCTGATATTTTCATGCCCCGACCTCTCCAGGTATTTCTGAAGCTCGTCCATCTGGCTTTGTGCCTCCCTCTCATCTTCACCAAGCAAAACGATATCGTCTGCGAAGGCCAGCATAGTGACATTGTTCCCTTCATTTACATTAATGCCACCGATATTCTTTTCGATTACTTCAAGCAGCGGCTCGAGACATAAGTCAAACAGCAGCGGTGATAAAGGATCACCCTGCTTGACTCCTCTGAGAATTTCTACCTCGGCCCCTATATTGTTATTCGTTTTGATCGTAGTTTTACATCCTTTGTACATTTCATTTATAATTTCAATTATAGGGGTCGGAACGCCTTTTCTCGCCAGACACGGTTTTATAGCTGAATGGGGTATAGTATCGAAGGCCTTAGAGATGTCCACTATTGTGAACACTCCCCTTCGATTTCTTTTACTATAATTTAAGGCTGCGTTCATTAGGTCAATATTGATTTTACATCCACTTTCGGATCTGTACACTTATATTTTGATCTATACACCGTCTTAGCCGCCCATCGAGGATTGATGAGAAAATGCGGCCTAGAATTGGGCCGATCGTAATTGGTCGCCTGTTCTCGACCATATTTCCATCTTTATTAGCCTTTGGTATTAAGGCTGTCCTATTTTCCTTCCGTATGGTCGGAAAATAGGAACTATACCATAATATATTAAATAACTTTGCTAATATTATGGGCAAGCCAGGTATTTGCATATTCTGCTTTAATAGCCCGTCTGGCCTTGCCACTGTCTTATTTCTAATTCTTTTTATTTTCCCATCAATTTCCTCAATGGCAACCGGCATAAAATAGTTGCCTAAAGGCAGCTCTGAAGCTATACTTTCCAGAATTTCTGGTAGCTCCCGTAAACTCGTTAGCGTGTCACCGATTAGACCGGGAGTAAGAACAGGGAGTTCCTTCGGATCGGATGATATGGGAGTCAGTGGGTGTGAATTGAGAACGACTTCAATTTCAATAAGAAGGATGTTAAGATGCTCAAAAGTCAAGAGTTCCGTGCCGACGACGCGAATGAGATGGCGTTTGAAGGATTTCACCGCGGCTTCCCATAAACCGCCAAAGTGTGGTGAGTTTGGAGGATTGAAACGCCATTGTATCTGTCGATCGGTGAGAAAACTCTGTACCCTTTCCTTGTGGTCGTCGGACTGCAATAGGATCCGAAGTTCTTGCAACTCCCGGTTAGCCCCGACGAAATTGGTGCCATTGTCTGTAAGGATGGTTGCGCAGTATCCTCGTCGCGAGATGAATCGTTGTAGAGCGGCCAGGAAGGCGTCGGTGGTTAGATTGCTGACCAACTCTATGTGGACAGCCTTTGTTGCCAGACAGACGAATATGGCAACGTAAATCTTGACTTTATGGCGGTTGCGATCCCTCCTGTCCTTGATATAGAATGGGCCGCAGTAATCGATTCCAACGTTCGTGAACGGACGCGATTGGGTAATACGCGCCTCTCGCAAATCACCCATCAGGTATTCTACTGGTGGAGGGTTGGCTCTGCAGCAGCGGACGCACCTTTTGATAGTGCGCCACACTTGGCTACGGCTGTCGATCGGTCAATAGCGCAGTCTCACCGCGTATAGTGTAGCTTGTGTCCCTGTGTGATGGTTGTTCCGGTGTTCTTGATCTATAATGAGGTCTGTTACAGTGGATTTCGGCAAAATAATTGGGTGTTTTTGACTGAAGGATATAGCTGAGTTGGTTAGTTGTCCTCCGACTCGTAGTACCCCATCTTCGTCGAGGAAGGGATTTAGTGGCTGTAGTTTTCCTCCAACGTTCCTGCTTCGATTTTTTTGGAGTGTTCGAATTACAGTCGCGAAACGACTGGATTGCATTATTTTGATTAATTTGTTGTGTACCGTAGTTAATTCTTCTGTTGTTAGATGGGCAGATCGGTTTTGTTTATGTCTCCATCGGAGACACCAAGCGACGACTCATATTAGTCTTGTCCAGGACGAATATCGGTGGAGGAGTGTGTTATCGTTGGTATTCGTTGTTAGACAGATCGTCTTTTTTTGTTCCGGTAGTTCTCCCAGCGGTGTGGGGATCCAGATCGGCCAGTTTTCCTCTTCTTGCTTGAGCCATTCGGGTCCGTTTTTCCAGATGGTCGGACGCAGGAATTCCTTGGGAGTCTGCCCTCGGGAGATTAGATCCGCTGGGTTTTCGTTTGGATCTCGGCCACGCGGTTTGCCACGAAGGTTTTTATTGTGTGTGGCGAGGACTTGATCCACTGGAGCACTATAGTGGAATTAGTCCAATACACGATCCGAGAAACATTTATAGTAAGTGATTTACTTACCACGGAGATTAGCGAGGTAAGAAGCAATGCTCCGCTTAATTCGAGTCTTGGGATAGTTAGAGATTTTAGCGGCGCCACTTTTGATCGCGCAATAAGTAATTGAGTTTGTATATGTCCATCAGAGTTGATACTACGCAGATATACACATGCTCCGTATGCCTTCTCACTGGCGTCGCAAAAACCGTGTAATTTTATGTTATTAGCTGCTTTGACCATTGTTTTACGAGGGAACCGAATATCATTAAGTAAGGGTAGTTGGATGTAATATCGGTTGCATTCTGTATGCAACTCTGCTGGAAGGGATTCATCCCAGTCGATTTTTAATGCCTAGACGCGTTGAAGTCAGATTTTTGCTCTGACAATCACTGACGCGAGCAATCCTAGTGGATCATAAATTCGGGCTATCACCGAACTAATTGATCGTTTTGTGACACGAGTGGTGGTCGCTGTGGGTTCCACTGAGTAAAGGATTGCGTTGTCCTGGGAATCCCAATAAATTCCTAATGTTTTTAGAGTTTGTGGCTCACCCAATTGTAGTCTTCGATTTGTGTCTTTTTCGGATAATCCTCGCAGTATGTCCTTATCGTTGGATGCCCATTCCCGGATGTTTAAACCGGCCGATCTGAGAAGGTCCGTGAGTTCGTGTCTCACCGTAATACTTCTTCCTTCGTATCAGCCCCGGTGAGGGTGTAGCGTACAATTAAGATAAAAACAAGAAACTTGTCAATTTCCGAACAGGAGATCGAGTTCTTTTTATTTTTACTCAATTTGTACAATATTATTTTCGGTTCGCGATGATACACTTTTTATACTTGGGCTAGTTAAGAATTTTTTAGACTGACTGGATGATTTTGAAGGGAGCATTTATATTCTTTTATTCGTTGGAGTGGGAGAAGGCTTTGCTTGTACTTATCATATATTTCGGAGAACGGCTGGAGTGACCGAATGCAACACAGGCGGCTGAGAACGGGTGCTGACCGGACGGTCACACGTGATAAGGCGCTCGGAATTTTGGTTTATCATATGGCTGCTCGAATTTCACCTGTGACATTCCCCCTCCCCGCAGGGAGGATTCGCTCTGGCGAGTCTATGGGGGCTGGCAAACCCACGTTCCCGCAGCCAGGGAGGACCGTCGGGACAGCGTCCCGCTTACGTGAGTCCTCTATGTACACCGCAAGGAAGGTTTGCCGTGGTGTAAGACGAAGTCTTCCCCACGGAGCCTTGGGTAGTAGCGCACCCACGATCCTGAAGCGAAGGGTGGGACCGTCGGGAGAGCCGCCGAGGTACATTTCCTCAACTCCCGCTTACGTGAGTCCCATCTGGCTCTGTCGAGGACGGTTAGCAGGATAGCCGTGCAGCAGAGACGTGGCGGTACATCCACAGCGAACAGTCCCACCATTGACTAAGAATGGTACCACGGGCGGTCGAGCGTTAGCCCAGAGGGTGTAGCGAGCCCTCTGCTCGGCCAATTATGGGTATGGACTCGTGGTGGCAGTGGTTGTGGCCAAGTGCTGGCAAGAGGGCCGATTTAAGGGGGACATGGTTCCTCCGAATGGCCTTCGGCGGGTGAGCAGCGTCCCACCTGCTCCGGATACCGTCCCGGAAGACGGAAGGGCTTGGAAAGGGCCCCGTTTCACCTGAGACGAGTGAAAGCCCCTGCAGGCCTAACTAATCGAGGTAACATAGGTACCCGGTACCATGTGCGCTGGTTGGGCGTATCCCAACTCCAATGGCTCTAGGGATGCCCGGGTGCTGTATACGATTCTATATCTCAGGAAAGTACCCGACACCAAGAACCATACTACATGTGACATTCCCCCCTTCTTAGATTGAACTTGGTCTCTCAAGTTTTCTTCAGAAGACTTTTGTGGAATCGGACTTGACGTGGCTTGAAAATTACAGCTGATTCCTCCTCTTCATCTAGGTGGTATGTGTTGGTTGGAATATAGATGTTGGGTATTGAGGCCAGGGTGAGTGGTACTGGTGGGGCTGTCGCATTGTGGCTGTTGATTACGGTTTCATTTCGGCAGCAAAATAGATTGATACATAATTTGTTCGGTATACATTTCCTGATACATTTGGATACCCCTATTTTGTTTAATCCATATATACCTAGTATGCCTAATGCTATGTACCCTAATATCTGGAGCGTGGTTATTCCCCAATACTGTATATTTTTGATTCTATGTTCGAAATTAAGAGTTGCTATCTCGTCGCCTATTTTATCGATCGTTGTTTTATAGCCTTGTAAATTATCTATTATCTTTGGTGCTCGCTCGAGTTTATCTAACAGATGAGTGAAACTATCGTTTGTTTTGAGCGGTAGGGTTTTTGTTTTGATTTCGTATTTGACTTCGTTTTTTGTTTCGCCTATACGCATGTGTTCATCTTTGTACAATATATCGCAAGAAGTGTTGGCTCTTATGATGGAAGGCTTGTCAAGTTTTTGGAAGGCATGTTTCGTTTGGCAAATTGTGTCTATTTCTATCGGATTTGCTGGTATCGCAATGTAGCAGTTGCGAGTTTTGAGCGGTATGAAGCTAATGCCTCCAATCTTAAGTATAGTTATTTGGCAATGTTTAATGTGAGGTTTGAAGTTTATTATTTCGCTGCGACAATCGGTTCTCGAGTTTCTGTCATGGATTGGTATTGTTTGTTTGCATATAGTGGTTCCGGCTTGATTCTTACAAAGTTTGTTGAAGTACTCGACATCAGCGTTTATAAATGAAAGACCTGAGGTTAAATATATCTGATGTTCGACTACTGGAGCCAAAAATACTCCATTTCTCTTACTCGGGATAGGATGTACCTGTAATATGTTCCATTCTGTGTTAGAGACTAAAGGTACTATAATTTTGAAAAATATTTTGTCATCTATTGTGAAGATTTTAAGATCACTGATATCGAGTATGAATTGAAAATGTTCGGTTTTGGCAGAAATCGCGGTGTTCTACATCTGGCTACCTATTGCCTTGGCGTAATTTTCTCTAAATTCATCGGGGTCGAGTATTTGTGGACTAATTATTCCTTGTTTGCCTAATATCATGACGTTAAGTATTTCATCTAATTGGAAGTGTAAAGTTTGCATCGCGGTGTCGACTTTCATGATCATCTTAAGCATAAATTTATCGATATTTGCCTGCCGTTGTAGTTTTAATATATCGCTATATGATCTCTCTAAGTGGTTTAGGTTTTCTGAGTTTACAATTTTTCTAATAAGTGCTGTTTGGTTAGCTATTATGGTCTTGATTTTATTATTGTCATCGAATAGTTTGTTCATATTCTCGTTTATGAGCGTAAGATCGTCATCGTTGAGAGTACCGAACAGACTTTTCGATACGGAACCTATGATGTTGAGTAAACCTCGTGTGCTTCGGGTATGTGTTAACGCTTTCAAGTGTTTTGCGAGTTGTTTTAGGTTATTGATACGATTTTGTAATCCGCCTAACTCTTCAGCGTATTCTTTGCTGATTGCACGTGAGTCTATCGTTAATTTATATGATTCTATTGTGCTTATCTGCTCGTATACGTCGCTAGTGTCTAATCCTACTATAACATTGGCAGTATCGCTGTACAAATATCCTTTTCCTATGTTTTCTACGAATACAGAGTTTCCTTCTAATGGTGTAATATTTATTTGCGCGGATACTATTCCGGCAAAGAGGAGCGTCGACATGGAAAGTAAGGTTTTAAACGATTACCGTGTATCTTTTTGTCTTGAATCAGATAGTACGGAGTACATACTTTATCAATCGAGTATGGTCCTAACCATTCCACATCAAGTTTATGCCTTTTATGATCGTTATGTATTAAAACGGAGTCTCCTTCTTTGAAAACTGATTGAGGTTTTATAATTTTTACGTCTTTGATCGCGCTGATACCGCTGTTTACTTTTGATCAATGTTTCGCGAGCGTGTCGGAGTCTAGAGTCCCATTCTTTTTTGCGGAACGTGACTTCGTCTGCGTATGTGCGTTGGGGATTCTTGGATATTGTGGAGGGAAGATTGGCTTGGTGTCCGAATCTGAGTTCGAATGGCGTGTAACCAGTAGAGTCGTGTATCATTGTGTTATATGCAAGGCATACAAAGTTAAGTTGATCTCGTCCCATTCTTCATCCGAATTTCGCTGTATGGTTTTTAACATGTCTGTTACTACTGTGTGTGTCCGTTCTAAAGATCCGTTACTTTGTGGGTGGAAGGATGTCGTTTTGATATGTTTGATTTTGAACGCGTCTTCGTACTGTTGCATCAAACCAGATATAAAATTCTGTCCGCGGTCAGTTAATATCTTTTTTGGAGCGGAAAAGTTGTAAATGTAATGATTCAAGAGTGCGTTTCCAAATTGTTTCCGTTTGCTGAGTTTTTAGTGGCACGAGTATTAAGTATTTTGTCAGTTCGTCATGTATGAATAGAATATACTGATTGCCTTTCTTCGTCTTTTTTAGTGGGCCTAATAAGTCCATAGCAATTTTATCGTTTGGTTCGAGGGGTGTGTCGGTGATACAAGGTTCTTCGCGCGGTCTGATACGTGTAGTTTTAGATGTTTGGCAGGTGTCACATGATTCTATATGTTGTTGTATGCGTTTCATCAAATCTGGTACTCTGTGCCGTTCACGAATGCGATCGTATGTCTTTTGTATACCGGGGTGTCCTACTAAATCGTCATTTTCTTTTAATAATTCGTCTATTTCTTCGTCGCTATATGTTTGGATTGGTTCCCATGCAAAATTTAATTCTTTTACGGTGTCGTTCAGGAATAATAAAATTCGTTTGATCGCGTTCTTCTCGGTCTCTGTGAAACTGTCGTCGCCTATACCTCTTCTCGTTTGTATGAATAATTTCGTTTAATTTAGTTAACCATTCGATTCTGTCGTAATTTCCTAGCTCTGTTTTGAATAATTAATAGAAAGATTTACGGTTCGGAGTCATTTTGAGAATTTTGGGTAACGCGTCGGTAGATTTTTCCCAATCGTGATATTTTTTATCGAGTTCTATGTTCAAATTTTCGCATCGTCTGGTCAGAACATGTATTCTAGATATTGCGTCGGCTGCAGTGTTATCTTTTCCTTTCGTATATTCTATGTCGTATTCGTATTCTTCTAGCTTTAATCGCCATCTCATCAAGCGTGATGAGGGGTCTTTGCAATTCTGTAGCCATTTTAGCGCTTGGTGATAGGTTCGGATGAGGAATTTCCGCCCTAACAGATATTGTCGGAGGCGTTTCACGGCTCATACTATTGCTAAAAGTTCTTTTTCTGTAGTGGAATAATTTCGTTCCGGTGGGATTAGAGTTCGAGAGATATAACAACAAGGATGTCCGTCCTGTGATAAGATCGCACTTATACCTTCGTTACTGGCGTCAGTCGTTAATGTGAATTGTTTCGCAAAGTCTGGGAATTTTAGTACGGGTGACGAACAGAGTTTGTCTTTTAATGTCTGGAATGCTTCCTGGGTTTTATCTGTCCAACGAAATGGTGTCTCCTTTTTTGTAAGTTCGGTCAATGGTTTCGCGATTTTAGAAAAGTTTCTGATGAACTTGCGGTAATAACCTGCTAGCCCTATGAAAGATTTGATGTCTGTGGGATTACATGGCTGTTTGAAATTGCTAACGGCTTCTAATTTTTTGGGATTTGGTTTACACCTTCGGCGGTTACTATATGTCCGAGATATTCTAATTCTGGTTTGAGAAATTCGCATTTGTCCGGCTGTATTTTGAGTCCGAGTTCGCGTAAGCGTTGCAATACTATCGCGAGGTTGCTATTGTGCTCTTCAATCGACTGTCCGAATATTATAATGTCGTCTAAATATACGAAGCAATGTTTATTTATGAGTGCCTGATGCCGAGCTACCGGCATAGTTCGTTAAATAGGTTCGATAACTGGCATCCTTGATCGGTCGTTACTTTTAAAGGCACGCCGAAACGAGATATCCATGTGGAAAGGAGGGCCGAAGCGACGGTTGCCGCCTCCATGTCGGCGATGGGAATGGCTTCGGGCCAACGCGAAAAACGGTCGATACACGTTAGACAATATCGGTAACCTTTTGACTATGGCATCACGATAATGTCTATGTGTATGTGTTCGAAACGGCCCGCTAATTCTCCGAATGTTCCGACGGGTGAGGGTACGTGCCTGGTGACTTTACATTGTTCACACGGGATACATTGTCGTGTCCAATTTCGGGAGTCCTTGTTTATGGACGGCCAGACGAAACGCGTCGTCACCAGGTTTTGAGTGGCACGTATCCCTGGATGGGAAAGTCCATGGAGCGAATTAAATACGTCGCGCCGCAAGGATTTCGGTACGTACGGTCGTACAAAGTCACCTGATACGTCGCAATATATTTCTACGTCGTGATCGGGGAAACGTATTTTCTTTATCCGTAACGTGGATGTACCGGAGTTGACGATGTTGCTTACTTCATTGTCGGTTTCTTGCGCGGCGGCGAGAGCTCGATGGTCCACAGACTTTCCTATCGCTTCGATGCGTGACAGAGCGTCGGCTACATTATTATCTAACCCCTTAATATAACTTATGTCGATGGTGAATTGTCCGATGTAATCTAGTTGCCGGAATTGTCGCGGCGAACACTTATCAGGATCTTGATTGAACGCATATATAAGGGGTTTATGATCGATGAAAATTGCAAAATTTCTCCCTTCTATGGCGTGTCGAAATCGCTTGACCGCAGTGTACATAGCGAGTAATTCGCGGTCGTACGCGCTGTACTTCCGCTGCGCGGAGTTCAACGGTTTGGTAAGGAAACCTAACGGCTGCCAAGAGTCGTTGACGCGTTGCTGGAGGACCGCTCCTATTGCATAGTCGGATGTGTCTACCGCGAGGCTAACAGGTGCGCCAGGTATCGGATGCGCTAATATCGTGGCGTTAGCGGGGGCGCGTTTCGACTCGCGGAAGCTAGCTTCGGATTGCTCCGTCCATTTGATGGGCGCGTTGCCCTTTTTTCCTCCTTTTAATAGGTCGTTTAGGGGTTGAAAAATTTTTGCGGCCCCCGGTATGAAGCGTCGGTAGAAATTAATCATACCGAGGTACCTGCGTAGTGCTTTAACGGTCCCGGGGAGCGGTACTTCTACAATGGCGTCAACGCGTTCGGCTAGCGGCTTTATCCCGTCAGCGTTTACGGTGTGTCCCAAGAATGTGATTTCGTTCACACCGAATTCACACTTCACTGGGTTGATGACTACGCCATAATCGTTTAAGCGTTCAAACAAAATCCGAAGGTGTTCGCGATGTTGTTCTTCGGTTTCGGAGGCGATTAAGAAATCGTCTATGTATGCGAACACGAAGTCTAGACCACGGGTAATTTCGTCAACGAATCTTTGACACGTTTGCGCGGCGTTTCGAAGCCCAAACATCATGTTGGTTGCTTCGAAAAGTCCGAAAGGTGTCGTGATCGCGGTTTTCTTAACGTCTTCTGGCGCGATCGGGATTTGATGGTAAGCGCGGACAAGGTCGATTTTTGAGTAGACACGCTTACCATACAGATGTTGCGTGAAATCTTCGATATATGGTGGGGAGTACCTGTCGGGTATGGTGCGAGTGTTCAACGCACGTTAGTCGCCACATGGTCGTAGACTTCCGTCCTTCTTTGGGACGTCGTGCAGGGGTGATGCCCATGGACCCTTCGATGGCCGCATCACTCCTTGCTCGATCATTGCTGTAAAATCCGCCTTGACCTGCTTGAGACGATCCGGTGCGAGACGTCGAGGTTTACTGTAGACCGGTGGCCCGGGTGTGGTTTCAATATGGTGTACCACACTGTGTCGGATTTTCTCTCATCCGAAGACCGGTGGACGAGTTAGATCCGGAAACTCCGCCAAAAGTCGATGGTAGACCGATTGGGAGCATATCCCCTTGATGATAATTGGGTTGTCGTGTCGAGGAGTCGTTTATTTCGCGGGTCCACGAGCAACCCATAATGGCTCAAAAAATCTACGCCTGTGATAGGCATTTGAACGTCAGCAATCACGAAGTTCCATTTGAAGGCTCGTCTTAGGGACAGGTTAAGGCCAATCGCAGTGGTACCATACGTTGCGATGCGCGTCCCGTTGGCCGCGAACAGTTCGTACGCGTTTTTCTTGACGTGTCTATGGATTTTACTGCGGGGGCATACGCTGATGTCGGCGTCGGTGTCTACAAGGAAAGAGATCTTCGTTTCCTTGTCCGTAACGAAGATGCGGCGGGATCTCAGGCCGTCGTCGTCTGCCGCGTCTACGGACGGCTGATCTCGTTTCCCGACTTCCACGTGCATGGGAAACGACAGCTCCTCGCGCGTTCTCTGAACTTTGCATGGTAGAAACAAAGACCGTCTTGCCGTGGCAGATCTCGAGAGCGCGAACGTCCGTGGTATCGCGAACGCGAGCGTGATCGTGGTCGTGGTCGACGATGATTAATGATGCTCAGCGCGTCCATCTGTGCCTGCAACTGTGACATTCGCTCGCTCAACACGTTGATTGCGGCGGCCATTGGTTCGTATTTTCCAGCGTTTTGCGCTGGTGGGTCCAATACTGCCGTTACTCGGGCGGTGCGCTGACAATCCTCCCTAAATTCTTCAGCGATCAGATCCGCCTGCCGCAATAACCTTTCCGGGTCCGAATCGTCGACTGCCGCGAGGATACGCCTGATGCGAGCGGGTAATCGGTTCCTCCACAGCGTGAGGGTAAAATCATCGGGCGTGGAGGGGCTGGAGAGTTTTTTCAAATGTTGGTAAAACTGGGATGGCTTTCTATCTCCCATCTCCTCGCTTTCCACCAACTTCTTTATCCGGGTCGCGTCCGTATCGGATAATATGCGAATGAGCGCGTGTTTCAATTTTTCGTAGCGTCCGATCTCTGGGGGGTTCGTCATCAGGTCTTCGACGTCCTGGAGCTGTTGATCATTGAGGCATTTTGCCAGCGTCACGTACTTAATGTTGTCTTCCGTAATGTTGTCTACCGCGCTGCCTCGAATTGTCTCTCCAGAAGGGCAAACCATGCCGCCGTGTTCGTGGGCAGCAGTGGAGACATGCTGATCACCTGGCTGGCTAAAGTTCCCTGAGTATTGTTTTTCATCGTCACGGTGCACTCAAAATCGGTGGTTAAAAACGATAGCACTATCACGGTCACCTCTTTCACTAAATATCACGTTAAATCACGTCGGGGTCACCAATTTGAGGTGATATCGTGATAGGTGCGTAACTCTTGATGTTTTAACGAACAATAGTTTATTAAGAACGAATTAACAATCAGAGTTAACAAATAACAATTAACAAATACACTTAACAAATAACTGGTAACAACTAACAAGTAAAAATAGACACCGAGAGATCATTCGACGCGTTGCTATGCAATGGTACTGAGGAGTTTGTTAAGGTAAAGAAAGGATTCGGAAATACAAATAATTGACTTTATTTTACACACAACAGCTATACAATATATCTTACACTCTGAAGACCTCGACAACCTTCTTGCACGCACGCTTGTTCTCAACCGACTCTTCCAGATTCTTCTAACATCTGGCGACAGTCGTTTGTCTCAACTAAGACCTGGACGCCCTCTGACTCTTACACACACACTCTCATGTACAGTGTAAATGTATCACTTTCCTAACACGCCTCCTTACATTTATACTGTACACTTAATTGTATTTACGTGCTTGTCGAATTGATTAACAGAAAATTTAACACATATTGCTTTATTTACATTCCTCTTATTTTACATTCAACCATGACCTAAACCTTTCGAATTTCTCCCTACACAGTGTCTTCGTAAAAATATCCGCAGTATTTTCGTCTGTATTTACTTTAATTATATTTATCCTATTTTCCTTTAAGCATTCGTGAACATAGTGGTAATGAGCTTCAATGTGTTTAGAATTTTTTGTGAAATTTCCGTACTTTGCTATACTTATCGCTCCCGAGTTATCCTCATAAATTTTTACTACAAATTAAAAAATCATCTACATATATTAGCAAATAAACATTACATTATTCTTACATTATTCTTCTTAAAACCTAATCTCGTCACATACCTATCAAAACACTCATACCAATCTCTCGGACTTTCTTTTAACTCATAAATCGCTTTCGATAATTTACAAACTCTATTCATTCATTCTACATATCATATTCTTTGCAACATCGCTCTCTTTTCTCTTTTATTTGCAATGTCCTATTCTTTTTTTATCTCTTTCTTTTCCTCGCTTCGTTCTACTTTTGTTACATTTTTCGCCCTTGTTCTTCGCAGATACTTCACCTTTCCTGCTTCTATCTTCGTCATTACCCTTCTCCAATTTCCTATTCCTTTTCCTCTTCTTATAATTTTCTTCATTCTTACCATCTTCACTATTCTCACAACAAATCGCCTCCTCGAATGTACAAGGGATATCTACTTTACAATAATTTGCACGAATCTCGCAAATATTTTCCTTTTCTGGATACCTTACTGGAGTTTTCTTAATACGTGTAGATCTCCTAGGAATGTTTGAGCTTTCAGTACTACTATCATTTTCATCTTCCCTACCTTCTAACTCTTCCTTATCCATACCATCCAATAAATAATTATCTTCGCTATCATTTCTACCTGAATATTGGTTTTCTTCTTCATCTTCGTCAGAATCCAAATACATTATCACATTTCTAGCATTATTGATTTCTCTCCTCAAAGCCTTGAGCTCACTATGTTCACTGATCTTTTGTTCTTGTCTCTTAGTCTCCGCGTCAGACATGGTTTTAATCCTCTGCTGTAACCATTCGCCTTTATCTTGTTTCGCTTTTAGTTGCTTTTCAAAATGTTGTTTTATATGTGTGACATAATCTGCCCTATCTCTCTCACGTTCCCTATCTCTTTCTCTTTCTCTTTTCCTGTCACGGTCCCTATCTCTTTCTCTTTCTCTTTCCCTGTCACGGTCCCTATCTCTTTCTCTTTCTCTTTTCCTGTCACGGTCCCTATCTCTTTCTCTTTCTCTTTCCCTGTCACGGTCCCTATCTCTTTCTCTTTCTCTTTCCCTGTCACGGTCCCTATCTCTTTCTCTTTCTCTTTCCCTGTCACGGTCCCTATCTCTTTCTCTTTCTCTCATACCACTACATTTGGCACTGTTTACTAAGTGCTCCTTCCCTTTCAATATACTTTTCATTTTATATATTCCGTTTTCTTTGACCGCTGTGGCTGTAAGTATATTGTTTTTTATCTATTATTTTCGCAATATTTCCTTTTGAGATAACCGTATTGTTATTATCCGTTAACCTGCCTAAGCTAATTAAGTTTGCGGACATTTCTTTCACATAAAATACTTTCCTCATATTTATTTTATTTCTCTTTCCAAATGCTTCGAAATAACTTAAAACATTACCTACTTTCGTTGCCTTTATCGATCTATTATCGCCCAAATATATATTTACCGGTTCTTTAAGGTCGATAGATTTGTCAAAATAATCTATATCGTTAATTATATGATCGGTACAACCACTATCTAATAGCCACCTAATCTCATTATTACTTATCCCTTTCATCTTGCTGCTGTGTGCTGCGTGCGCCGTTGCCATCCATGTGCCTGCTCCTGAATTGCCATATTCGCTCGTGTCGGTTGCTGTTTGACGATAGAAGTTTCCACGTCCCCTGCTCGTATAGCTTTTGTTTCCTCTTCCTCTGCTGCTGCCACGTGTTGACCCACGCCGATACCTGCTGCTGCTTCCCGCTTGGACGCCATTTTGACACTCTCTTGCAAAGTGTCCCACTCTTCCACATTTGAAGCATCCTTCCTTTTTCGCAGCAAAGGCATTATATTTCATTCCTTCTTGATTTGATTTTTGTTTCCTTTCCGCTATCTCTATTTTATTTCTCACGTACGCTACTGTTTGATTCTCTTCTTTCACCGCGTCTATTATATCCGCTATGTAGCTATACTCTTCAGGTAACGCATTTAGCATGTAATTTAGCTTTTCTCTCTCACTCACATGTGCGGCGACACCTTTTAATTCGTTTATTAATTTCTCGAAATCACAAAAAAATGATGCTGAATCACTGTAATTCTCCAGTTTTATGTTTTCCAATCTCCTTCTGCATACGATCTGCAGTGCCGTCGACTCTTTCAAGTACATTTCGTCAAACTTTCTTATTATCTCATATGCCGTTTTTTTCCTCACAAATATATTCCAATTGTCTATTTGATATTGCACTATATATTATATTCATCGCCTTCAGATCCTTTCTGTCCCAGTCTGAATTGTCTGTTTTGGTCTTCACTCGAGTTATAACAATATCACATTCCTTATACCTCAGGAACATCGTTATTCTTTTCTTCCACATACAGTAATCCTCCCCATCAAATATCGGTATTATAATTTCCGATCTTTCCATTTTAATTGATCTTTTATTCTTTACTCAAGCGTTCCTACGTGCTCGAATTATTTTTCTTTTATTTTTATATCCTTGGAAAATTTCTTCCCGTACTCAACTCACTCGAACTAACTCGCAAGACTAAAAACCACGCACTAAATAGCCTGCAAAACTAGTAACCACGCTCTGCTACCATGTTAAGGTAAAGAAAGGATTCGGAAATACAAATAATTGACTTTATTTTACACACAACAGCTATACAATATATCTTACACTCTGAAGACCTCGACAACCTTCTTGCACGCACGCTTGTTCTCAACCGACTATTCCAGATTCTTCTAACATCTGGCGACAGTCTTTTGTCTCAACTAAGACCTGGACGCCCTCTGACTCTTACACACACACTCTCATGTACAGTGTAAATGTATCACTTTCCTAACAGAGTTATACATTTAACGGCGTAAGACAGACTGACTGCCCTTTTGTTTCGGATCGAACGGATTCTTCCCTTCGTTGCCCATCGATATCCCCCACTAGCGTGCATTCATTAGATGTGCCTCCACGGCTGGCACGTGTATGTTCTTTCGAGAATTCGGCGGAAAGAGCGTGAAGATATCGATGGTACATTGGGCACGTCGGTATTGCGCTCTGACGGCGTCGCGCTTTGTATCCGGAGCCGTTGGAAAGTTCCGTGGCCCGTGCCGCCACACCCCGTTATTTTTCTTACTGTGGTTTAAGGCAGCGATGAATAGGTTCTATGTTAATTTTACATCCATTCTCTGATGTAAATCTTTTCTGCCTTAAGTTTAGCACAATACCCTTTCTTATCCTTCCGTTGAGGATGGAAGAGAAAATTCGGCTGAGAATGGGGTCTGTAATTTTAGGTCTGCAATTCTCGACCTGGCTGCTTGGTTTATTTGGTTTTGGTGTTACCTTAGTCCTAATTTCCTTCTATACGGTCGGAAAATAGGAACTATAGCATAGAATGTTGAATATTTTTGCCAATATTACGAGCAGGCTAGATATCATTAAATGTTCTTTTTGAAATCCATCTGGTCCGGTCGCAGGCTTTTTCCTGATCTTACTAAGTTTCTCGCTCACATCCTCAGCGGTTATCGGCGGGAACAGTTCACTTATTCTCAGCTCAGAGGCTCTATTTCCTGGGATTGGGGGATTGGATGGTCCTGCCCAATTCCATAGATCCTCATAGAGCCTCTTCACTACAATCGCTTCAGGTGGTTGCCTGGCTGGTTCCAGGCATGCACGATCGTTGTTAACAACAACGTCGGCCAACTTCTTAGGACATTCTTTAAATAACTCCTGGCAATGTGCGTAAGAGTATCTTTTCTTTCGATTTCTATCGAGTTACCTCTTCTACTGTCCATTTTCTTATGTTTGGGGGCGGGGGTCCGTTCCCCTTCTTTTCTTGTTTCTTATGGCAGGGTGCGCATGCCGTTCGTGAGTGGATAACCATCTCTGAGTCCCGAAGCTCATGGGGCAACCTTCGAATTATACGCTCCTTCGTTTCTTTGACTAGTGTCACTAAAATTTGGAATGTGGCACTTTGCCCCATGGAGCTTCGGGAAATTCCTTTCGCAGTATAAACATCCCAGCTGGAAGCGAGCATCCGTGTGATGTTGATCAAGGTGCCCGTCCAGGTCTGATAGCGTCATGAAGAAAACGTGAACTTCCCTTTTCTCATAGATCGGACAAGCAACCTTGCCACCCGCCAGCGGCACCATGATTTTCAAATTGAGATCCGAATCATACTGAATTAAATTATTAATCACTGTATATGTTTTGAAACATGCAAACACGTATAATACAAGCCAACATCACATTCTTGGCATTGATAACGAGATTCTCGTCTTTTATCGTTTCTCGCACACCCAACACACCTTCGTGATCTATTTATTCCTGTAGCTTCATAAAGTGAAGGAAAATGTCTTGCGTTGAGTCTTGATGAGTGATTATTTCCGGATGTAATAGGGCGTCGGGTTGTTTTTTCTCTTATTTCATTAAAATTTGATTTATTAATTTCAGTTGAAATTTCTCAATTGATATTGTTTTGTTGGTTTTCAATTTGTACAAACAATATGAATTCCATAAATACATATCAATATAATGGAAGAAATATTCTTTTGTACCATTTCGTTGTTTTGCGAGTAAAATTTATAGTGCTGATGACCATGTTGGTCCTGTATGCAGCACACATCAATTTATTATAGTCGTGTACACGAGATGGTTTCTGTAAAATTTTGTGTGCACTGTAGTGTTTTGATATATCCACAAATTCTTCTGTTTGTATTGTTGAAACTATGAAAATTTCTTTTTTATCGTGCCATTTTATGGCTAATATATTTACTGACGAGCGAAAGCACACTTCTCCTTTTTTGTAATTTTTCATTTCTGGTATTCCTTCTTTCTTCTCTTTTACAGTGCCACACGCATTTGTAAAATTTTTGTGTAATATATCAAATAATACGAGGCTTGCGTACCAATTGTCGACGTAAAGGGTGTGACCTTTACCTAAATATGGTTCTAGGAGGGACATTACAATACTTCCTGATTTACCACAGTCCTTATGTTAGGACCCTGTAGTAGTACCAGCCTCCGTATAAATAAGAAAATCTTGAATGTAACCTGTCTTGCAGTTACAAAGAACAAACGATTTTATCACGTCACATCGTACTTGCCGGATAGATAGGGCGTTAGGAGCCAAAGGGTTAATGTAATCTATTAGCAAAGCTACCCAAAGTTTCGTTTGTACATTTTTTGTACATAACTTGTAAACTAACGGTGACCAGTTATATGTATAGGAAAAAATGGTCCACAACGTTGAGCCTTGCAACATATTTCAATATCATCCAAATCGTAGAGAAATTAGCTTTCAGACAAGTTGCCCAAAATCACTAGTGTCGTTACACTTCTACATCGATACACGTAACAAATAACTGACAAATTCCATCTCTTTCTCGAGGATCCATCACACTGCATATAAGCAGGTGTAGGTGTTCTAAGTAGCATATAAAAATGCATTATAGTTGCAATCGTAAATTATTTATCGTGGTTTATACATGTTCGCGGTTTTATTGAAATATTAATCCTGAAGAAGAAAATAGATGGCGCATACTCTACTTTGAATTCATTTTAGAAAATTATACAAGTAATGATTTGGATCAGATAAATCTCCATCAAAATTGATCGACGATTAGTCGTACTTTGGCTCTATGATTCTTCGCTAATTCTAACAGCAACAGATCAACTGAGAGTCCATGGCACTCTCACCGCGTCCTACAGATTATATAAAATTATGTAAAATATTTGTATTGCTTTGTAAAATAGCTCGAGTGATACAGTCCCATGCAATGCCTCGGACATTTCCGTTTGAAACGCCTAAGCTGGACCATCTGGCTCTTTGTGACGTTAAACCAAATCGGACAGGCATAAGTCGGGATAAGATTATTGCCAGCAATTTGTGCAACAGAAGGCTAGACTTCACGCAGAGATGCTTTGAGAAGAACGAACCATTATTTACTGTAAAAATCTTTTCTGATTTATTGTACATTTGCGTTTTAATGTGCTGTGTAATCTGTAATTTGCAGTACAAATATATACCGAGATATTTTACTATTTTATTATGCGGAACGGATAAGGGCTATTGTCGGTGATAAGAAATTAGCGAGAATGTCGAGTCACATCACGGTTGAAATTAAAATGTCTAGATATGTACATACCGAAAGGGATAGACTCGCACTTGCTAGTATTCATACGGAACTTTCAGTTACCACAGTAAACCACAATTCGATTGAAAACTTTCTGTGGCTTGGAACTAATTTTTGACGTATACATTGCCGCCGCGTAAATCAGCTGGTCATCGGCAAATACCAACGCGCATAGGTTAAGGTTGCTATTGAGATGGAAGAGGCTCAAAACATGACTAAAATACAAATTAAATAGGATGGAGGTGTTGAACGTTGCAGCCTGCCGTCCATCCCAAAGACGACATTATAGCTCGCGCCATCCAATGAAACACCTTCCGGAGATTATGGACCAAATCACCTGAACCAGATGTTTAAGGAAACCGTATCGTATCAGCTTTTACACCAAACCGATCGATCGAAACATGTCGAAACATGTCGAAACAAGCCCTTTCTAGGTCTATCAGGAGAGTTTTCCTGCCAGCAGACGTCTGACACAAATTTTATCGTTGCGTAGACCTTACTGTGTTTGACCCGGAAGCCAAATTGCTGGCCGGGAAGAATGGAAGCCTCTTTACAATGAAATAGTATGAGTCTCTGTGCCACCCTCTCAAAGACCTATGTTACTTCTACATCCATTCTCTGATGTAAATCTTTTCTGCCTTAAGTTTAGCACAATACCCCTTCTTATCCTTCCGTTGAGGATGGAAGAGAAAATTCGGCTGAGAATGGAGTCTGTAATTTTAGGTCTGCAATTCTCGACCTGGCTGCTTGGTTTATTTGGTTTTGGTGTTACCTTTGGTGTAAATATAGCATAGAATGTTGAATATTTTAGCCAATATTGCGGGCAGGCTAGATATCATTGAATGTTCTTTTTGAAAACCATCTGATCCTGTCGCAGGCTTTTTTCTGATCTTACTAAGTTTCTCGCTCACATCCTCAGCGGTCATCGGCGGAAACAGTTCACTTATTATCAGCTCAGAGGCTCTATTTCCTGGGATTGGGGGATTGGATGGTCCTGCCCAATTCCATAGATTCTCATAGAGTCTCTTCACTACAATCGCTTCAGGTAGTTGCCAGGCTGGTTCCAGGCATGCACGATCGTTGTTAACAACAACGTCGGCCAACTTTTTAGGACATTCTTTATATAACTCCTGGCAATGTGCGTAGGAGTATCTTTTCTTTCGATTTCTATCGAGTTACCTCCTTTACCGTCCATTTTCTTATATTTGGGGGGTCCGTTCCCCTTCTTTTCTTGTTTCTTATGGCAGGGTGCGCATGCCGTTCGTGAGTGGATAACCATCTCTGAGTCCCGAAGCTGATGGGCCAACCTGCGAATTATACGCTCCTTCGTTTCTTTGACTAGTGTCACTACAATTTGGAATGTGGCACTTTGCCGCATGGAGCTTCGGGAAATTCCTTTCGCAATATAACATCCCAGCTGGATACGAGCATCCGTGTGATGTTGATCAAGGTGCCCGTTCAGGTCTGATAGCGTCATGAAGAAAACGTGAACTTCCCTTTTCTCACCATGATTTTCAAATTGAGATCCGAATCATACTGAATTAAATTATTAAACACTGTATATTATTCATTCACTATTTTCAATCGTTAATCAGACTCTTCATACCCATTAAATAAGTTTGTATCCTCTATGTAGAAATTATGGGTATATTTTTTAAAGAACAGTTTTTTTCCTTTTTTCAACCCCCCCCCCCCCCCCCCCCCCGCATAATCATACTGAATTAAATTATTAATCACTGTATATGTTTCGAAACATGCAAACACGTACAAGCCAACATCACATTCTTGGCATTGATAACGAGATTCTCGTCTTTTATCATTTCTCGCACACCCAACACATCTTCGTGATCTATTTGTTCCTGTAGCTTCATAAAGTGAAGGAAAATGTCTTCCGTTGAGTCTTGATGAGTGATTATTTCCGGATGTAATAGGGCGTTGGGTTGTTTTTTCTGTTATTTCATTAAAATTTGATCTATTAATTTCAGTTGAAATTTCTCAATTGTTTTGTTGGTTTTCAATTTGTACAAACAATATGAATTCCATAAATACATATCAATATAATGGAAGAAATATTCTTTTGTGCCATTTCGTTGTTTTGCGAATAAAATTTATAGTGCTGATGGCCATGTCGGTCCTGTATGCAGCACCCATCAATTTATTATAGTCGTGTACACAAGATGGTTTCTGTAAAATTTTGTGTATACTGTAGTGTTTTGATACATCCACAAATTCTTCTGTATGTATTGTTGAAACTATGAAAATTTCTTTTTTATCGTGCCATTTTATGGATAATATATTTACTGACGAGCGAAAGCACACTTCTCCTTTTTGTAATTTTTCATTTCTGGTATTCCTTCTCTCTTCTCTTTTACAGTGCCACACGCATTTGTAAAATTTTTGTGTAATATATCAAATAATGCGGGGCTTGCGGACCAATTGTCGACGTAAAGGGTGTGGCCTTTACCTAAATATGGTTCTAGGAGAGACATTACAATACTTCCTGATTTACCACAGTCCTTATGTTAGGACCCTGTATTAGTACCAGCCTCCGTATAAATAAGAAAGTCTTGAATGTAACCTGTCTTGCAGTTACAAAGAACAAACGATTTTATCGCGTCACATCGTACATGCCGCATAGGGCGTTAGGAGCAAAAGGGTTAATGTAATCTATTAACAAAGCTGACCCAAAGTTTTGTTTGTACATTTTTTGTACATAACTTGTAAACTAACGATCGCCAGTTATATGTATAGGAAAAAATTGTCCACAACGTTGAGCCTTGCAACATATTTCAATATCATCTAAATTGTAGCGAAATTATCTTTCAGACAAGTTGCCCAAAACCACTAGTGTCGTTACACTTCTATATCGATACAAGTAAGAAATAACTGACAAATGCCATCTCTTTCTCGAGGATCCATCACACTGCATATAAGCTGGTGTAGGTGTTCTTAGTAGCATATAAAAATGCATTATAGTTGCAATCGTAAATTATTTATCGTGGTTTATATATGTTCGCGGTTTTATTGAAATATTAATCCTGAAAAGGAAAATAGATGGCGCATACTCTACTTTGAATTCATTTAAAAAAATTATATAAGTAATGATTTGGATCAGATAAATCTCCATCAAAGTTGATCGACGATTAGTCGTACTTTGGCTCTATGATTCTTCGCTAATTCTAACAGCAACAGATCAACTGAGAGTCCATGGCACTCTCACCGCGTCCTACAGATTATATAAAATTATGTAAAATATTTGTTTTGCTTTGTAAAATAGCTCGATCCCATATCATTTTAACAGATTATAAACAAATAAAAAAAAAAAAAAATAAAAAAAAAAAATAGCTGTCATCGGCAAATACCAACGCGCATAGGTTAAAGTTGCTATTGAGATGGAAGAGGCTCAAAACATGACTAAAATACAAATTAAATAGGGTGGAGGTGTTGAACGTTGCAGCCCGCCATCCACCCCGAAGACGACATTATAGCTTGCGCCATCCAATGAAACACCTTCCGGAGATTATGGACCAAATCACCTGAACAAGATGTTTAAGGAAACCGTATCGTATCAGCTTTTACACCAAACCGCTCGATCGAAACATGTCAAAAGCCCTTTTCAGGTCTATCAGGAGAGTTTTCCTACCAGCAGACGTCTGACACAAATTTTATCGTTGCGTGGACCTTACTGTGTTTGACCCGGAAGCCAAATTGCTGGCCGGGAAGAATGGAAGCCTCTTTACAATGAAACAGTACGAGTCTCTGTGCCACCCACTCAAAGACCTTATTAATGAGTACTCTGCAAACAGCAAACTCATTGATCTGTACCTGGCTGGATTTGGTTTGCTCTTAGCCATTCCTAACAAGAAAACCACTTTCCGTATCTTCCATATCTTAAGAAAATACGCAGGTTCAAGAGATCATTGAAGATCAAGGTGAAAAGGAATGTGTATCTTTGCGGGAGCTATATTGGTATTGCGTTGAAGATATCGAAGCCAGATAACCTTTTGCCACTCAGAAACACATATTGAACCGTTAATGAATCTACCCATGTGAAATAATTCCCTGTGACATCGGAGCCGGAGCGGTTACTAGCCCTGTTTCCTCGGGTGAAGGTACAGACCTTGTTCCAGCGGCCCCGACTCAACGAAGGTCTGAATTTTCAAGGTTATGAAATTTGGGAATCTGAGAAATCATCACACACATTTCGGCGCACACATTCAAAATTTGTACCCAATGGTCTTGCGGGATTCACGAAACATACCGCGCGATAGAAAGAAGACCGGACAAAGAATGCTTCGCTGCATACAAATAACAAGTGTTATTGTAATGAGTGATAAAAGTTTAACAAGTTTATAGTGATGAAATAGCACGCGAGCACAATGGAAATTAAAGATCTGTATAGAGAACAGTTTATAATGTGAAAGGAAGTCACGGCGCACAATTGTGAATAATAGTAGCACGTGTTGCGTACACGTTTATTCTTGGTGTCCCACCGCGTTACTATTAAGTTCTGGGGAGCCGGCAGCAGCGGAGACGTCAATTTCTCAACTTGTTTGTCGGCTTGGTACCAGTAACGATGCATCTTCTACCCTGTTGCATTAAGCCAGGAGGATGTTCAACTGTGGAAGACGGTGAGAAACGTCTGAAGAAAATTTGAGGACAAAGATCACGAGATTACCCCTCTTGCCTCGTACTCGTCTAACTTGCGGAAACATGCTGTTGGAATCTTTAATTCTTTGGATCCAGAGAACTCGTGAATCTATCAGGGGCCTTCCTGATACGCTTCTTTATGGCTCTATAGCACTTGCCGTGTTCCATGAACGATGGGATAAAGTAACATAGTGTGCCGAAGCGCTTCTCCAGCCGATTTAAGATGCGAGAGATTCTGTGTTTGTCATGTAACATACCTCAGAAGCGGGAATAAAGATATCTCTCAACGCAATTGAAATCCCATGTGAGAGCTGGAATAGAGGCTTCTAGGGCCGGAAGAATATTATTATTTATGGTCTGGAGGACGATCTCTACTTCTTGACCGTTGTCTCAGTGTTCTTATCCTCGTGGACAGAGATATCAAATTCTGGCAGCTCGGTACAGAAAAATATCCAGCTTTTTCGAGAGTACCAAATACAAGAACGACTGCGCCTTAACAAATCAAATGCCATCAAAATCAGTGTCACTGAACTGGAGGATCAGATCCACCTGTTACTCGTTAAATTAGTGTCACAGGTTCCCGTATCTGTTATTATTTAACGTGCTGCACCAAGGAAAGTGTCTCGCATTGTAACCACCACCGGGCATAAAAAAAATTGTATCGCACAGATAGAGTTTTTCGAAAAGCGCGTTTCATTCTTCGCGCAAAGACGTTGTGACAAGACACAAGCTTAGGAGCCTGCAACGAAAATAGAATATATGAAAAGCCGCGTTGTTTGCTAGGTTTATCGTGACAACTGAAAGATCCATTTTACCCTTGTCTGTACGTGTTTAGTGATTATCGCTTCAAAGTTAAATGCCATGCTAATCGAAATGAATTAAATGATAAAGCCGTTCCGCTCCCGAACTTCGAGTTCAAGTGGTCACGCCCTTTCAAAACGAGGACCATTGAACCTTATGCCTCTCCGTGAGCTTCGTCTTTGCCAGCAGGACCACTTCAAACGAGAGAGCTTGCAGGGGCTGCAGCAGTAGTAACCTACGATTATTAGAAACAGGCGGATTGGTAATGAATTTCGCAATTTCGAAGTTTGTTCGACGTCCAAAGTCACTTGTGGTAAATCTGTCAGAGTTTATCCGTGCCATCTTAGCGATAATGCGTTCATCTCCGTCAAATGAACATGGAACAATTCCTTGAAGAGGTCTATGCTGTCCATCAGGTTCACGATGTTGTCCATACTCATCGTGCGCTCTACTGAGACAAGGTATTACTTTGATCAGGAGTATTGTTCTTAAAGGGGTGAAAATGTGTGAAGCTCTTTGGCGGGCTTACGAAGTTGTTGAAGGATTTTATTTTACTCTTCTTCCGCTTCTCTGTCATTTCAGCGCGCTTCTTGATTTCTAAATGAATCGAGCATCTTCTGTATAGGGCCTGACTTCCTGTTCTTCGTTTGCTGGCTCACAACTATATATCTGTTTATCGGGCATAAGTTCGGAGCGTGATCGCCCAACACACTTCACACACCGTATTCTATTCTTTTACTGTTGCAGTTCGCTGCAACGTAATCGATACTTCGAGTTCTTGCATTGTAGTCTGTAGGATTTTCTGTATATATCTCATGTCACTATCTTGCCGAGCATATAGTGCCTCTGGAACAGACTCATTATCACACTTCCAAGTGATAGTTTCATGATAAACGTGTCGAGTTTTTTTATTGTTTTGTTGAAAATGGTTAGTTTCGAATCTGTTCACTTTAACAACTTTGACCTAAATCATGTTAGAACTAGTTCTTCGAAGACGTTTTGCGGGAAGTGGTTCTCACACATACTTTTTACAATCCCATTTATATGGTTCGCCTATGGTATGAATGTAAAGAACTGCACTCTTTCAGTTTTCAACGTGTTGCACGTGCTTTTGAATCAATTAATGGGCCTACGCTCCCATTATTCCTCTTATTCGTCGGTATAGCAACGGTGGAATCTGGAACTTTATCTTCCATGTTTGGTGTCTGGGGAACTTAAATGTATTACCTTTCCCCATATCCGAAATCTGTTTGATAATTCAAGCTCTTGAGAGACTGATATATGGGCCAGAATTGAGCAATAAAAATAAATTTGAAATACACTTATTGTCAGAAGTTGAGAAACATTGTGATCGCTTGCAGATTACTGTGTATTTTTTATTTTCTGAGATACATTGGACGAAATTAAAAATAGTGTAAGAAGATAACAGTGTATATATGAAATCGCAATCATATACGTTTTTTCGGTTAGACTCGTGTAAGATTAATACTGAATCGGGAAATTTTGCGACAAAAGTTAAGAAACATATATTGTTCGCATCATATAATTACTTGTAACGAAAAGTTTCAACAAAAAAATAATCTAATAAAATTTTGGATAACTCTTATATCCCTTGGATTCGTGCACGCAACGCAGTCGATATTTCACACCACACTTTGTAATTTTTTGCAGATTTGTTAAGATTGAATTCCCAATTGACATCTAACGTTAATCACAGAAGTGTACGATTGAGTTCAATTACTTATAGATCACTTAATTAATACTTACAGTATTACAGTATTAAATCTTCCCGTGAAACAAGAAACTATATTTCATGTCGTGTAATTGTTTTTTCAAATTATCTGCTTCGTTGGAGCAAACTCGCGTGAAAATCGGATCACGGGTACCTGTATTATTTAAATTATCCAACACATTATGCAACGTTTCAAAGAAGGTAGCAGTGTGTTGTACCATAGTTGTCTGTATGCATCCTGTCATTGAAGCGGTAAAGTAAGTAGTATGACCATCCCTTACTAAGGACATCGAAAGAATCTGACCGTATGTGTTTTTCTGGTAATTTATAAATTGCTGCATTTATTTTTTTCTAAATTCTACAGTCGGACTAAATCGGACCAAGAAACTAAGGATCCATTAGTTGGAAAATCATTTTTAAATAAATTATACGAATAATAATAGATTAAAACAATTGAGAAGAAAATAAACTTTCTGGCCATTCGTTATAAAAGTTTTTTGAATAGAAAAAATTAGATACGAATAATTTAGCTATCTTTTAGATTTTTAAGATATGCGTTCTACAGATATCATAATTATTATTATATCAATCATTGACTTACTTATAATGCCTATCGTTGCATTATGGCTGATACTTCAGTTCATAAGTCATAAGTTCGGTCTTTTTTCTTAATTCATTAAAAAATTGTGCGACTATTAATACATATCTATAATATTAGGTGAAGTAAAAGTTCTGAGCGCTTTTTCGCTTTATTTATAGCGAAAAAGCGCTCAGAACTTTTACTTCACCTAATATATGTAAATAATATCATGCCCAAAATATTATTTATGACTGAAACATTTAAATGTTACTGTTTTGTCGACCATTCGCGGAGAGATGCGATCTCAAGGAAGCGCGTCAACAGGAGTCGTAAATTCCCGTTACGATAATATAATCAACGCCACGAAATTGATCGATCCCCTATTTCGCTGAAGATAATAGAGGTAGTCGAATGGATTATAACGCCGAGGTAACAGGTTATAATATACTCTTTATTCAAAAAACAGTTGGAGACAAGATATTTACGCTCGTTGCACATATATATGTCGGGTTATCATTAGAGTTAGGGGCGTATACTGAACCTAATCTAATTACCACGGTTACTTGTCCAATTCTATAATAATCGTATTGGCACTAGTCAATGTCTTCTCTATTGCATAACGACAATGTGTAATCCAAACGAAGATTCCTTTCATGCCCCTAACCCTAATTCCAATGTAAACCTCGACATATATATATATATATATGTCGGGTTGACGTTGAGGATGGAGTTGGGAGCGTTAGATGAGGCCTCATTGAGATTAGCCATTGTTGTGGTGTAGTAACAGTGCGGTTTATTAACACAAGTATGAAGTACACAGGTTCAACAGTCAAACACGGCGATTAAGCGTTCGCGGCACTAGTGACAATGATCTTTGGTTCAATAACGAATCAACGGTCAACGGGATGGTAGATGAACGTTTTTTTTAAGTCTGAATAATTACTGATTGTCAAGGCGTAACTCTTTAGTCGGCGAAGTCGCAAAAAAGAATGACTCTCCCGTGCCGGTGATGCCACGGGGAAAACTATGCTGGGGTGTGCCTAAGGACACGAGATGATCGGATTCGTCGAGAAAGTCTTAGTTCGGAGAGTAAGGGAAGTTGGCGTTGCTGCTAATTGGTCAATCTCCATATCGGTGGTTAGAAAAAGATGCTAGCCGCCCTCCAGGGGAAGTTGCTAGTGGGGGACGCCGTTCATTGAAACATAGGTCTCTCCTATCTTCCCGTAGTTGGGACAAAGACTGTTTGTCGGTTTGAAGGACTTTAGGTAACTAGATATTAGTGTTTATAACGGTCCTTGGGCTAGCCGACCACGTACCGCCGGGATGCGTTGACATCTGGTAAACATCCTGCCCGGAGAATAAGATCTGCGTGTGGCGAGCTACGGGACAGAGACCGTTGGAATGTTTACTGCCACGTGCAGCTACAAATCTTTCTTTTAAGGAGAGAGCTATAGAATTATTCCGCACCTTTGTTAGACAAAGCGTTCATCCCGTGACCGCGGCTACGTTCGGCGACTGGCTGTCGCCTCGAGTCAAAGCTCACTATCACTAGTCTCGAATAAACACACTCGGGTTGAATAACTACAGTTGTTTAATTACGGCTATCGTAGACTCTAGATTATAATGTTGCGGGATTATCCAGAATTCCAAAGGCTCCGGCGTTCCTTCGTCTCCGACATATATGTCGGATTAACATTAGAATTTAAAGCACTCAACAACTCTTCTTTTGAATTAGCCATTGTTATATGAAAACTGAGATTTTTTACTTTTTCACATTCCCCCTTTTTCCCCCACCCAACACCGCAACGCCCCCCCCGGCCCCCCTTTTCTTCCCCCGCCCCCCCCCACCCCCCCCGCCGGCCCGGTTGTCCTTACCGAAGGGTTTTTGGGGGTTCCCCCCTTCTTTTGGTTGGGGGTTTTGTTTTTTTTTTTTTGTTTTTTTTTTCTTTGTTTGGGGGGGGTGTGTTTTGGGGGGTTGCGGGTTTTGGGGGTTTGTGTTTTGTTTTTTTTTTTTTTTTTTTTTTTTTTTTTTTGGGGGAGGGGGGGGGGGGGGGAGGTGGGGGTTTTTTTTTTTTTTTTCGGGGGGGCGGGGGGGGTTTTGGGGGGGGGGGTTTGTGGGGGGGGGGGGGGGGGTGTGTGTGTTGTGGGGGGGGGGGGGGGGGGGGGGGGTTGGTGTTGGGTTTTTTTGGGGGGGGGGTTGGCGGGGGTGGTGTGGGCCGGGAGGGTGGTGTTTGCGGCCTTTTTTTGGTGGGGGGGGGGGGGGTTTTTGGGGGGGGGGGGGTTCTCTTTTCTTTTTTTTTTTTTTTTTTTTTTTTTTTTTTTTTTTTGTTTTTTCTTTGGGTTTTTTTCTTTCCTTTTTTTTTTTTTTTTTCTTCCTTCTTTGTGTTTGTTTTTTTTTTTTTTTTTTTTTTTTTTTTTTTTTTTTTTGTTTGGTTTTTTTTTGGGGTTTTGGTTTTTTGGGGTTTTTTGGGGGGGGGGGGGGGGGGGGGGGGGGGGGGGGGGGGGGGGGGGGGGGGGGGGGGGGGGGGGGGGGGGCGCGTCCCTGGCCTGTGCCGCGCCCTAGCCGGTCAATCCTCTCAGGGTTAGAGTACCGCACCCTCACCCTCTCCGCTGCCTCTTTTTGAAGCATAACTTGCTCACAGAAGGAGGTCACGGCCCTCCTCCTTCTCTCGCTTACCAACAGTGCCTGAAGGATCGTCGGCGGCGAGAGATCCCATCCGATTTCCGCTATGAGGTCGTGGCGCGGCCGCGCCCACGCCGGGCAGTGTTCCAGTGTGTGCTGCGCTGAATCCACGCTCGTGTCACGTAATTTTTGGGGTTGGTTGATGAAAATAAAAATAGCTGAGTCGTAACACAACTATTAACTTTGTTTTAATTGAACTTTATTATGAATTTAGCAATCACAATGTAACACACACTGAACTAACATAAATCACAATTCACTCCAACCACGTTATGTAAGACTTAGTTAAGTACGCGACTGTTATAAGGGTAGAGACCGGTATAGATATGTTGATTATTCTAAGGATACAGAATAAGTGAGTTTTTCTGGCGATACTATGTCTGAGGAAGGCTAGGGGCGGGTGTATCTAAGGACACGGGACTATCGGATTTGTTGATGACAATTTTGGTTAAGGAAGTGAGGGCAGTAGACACCGTCTCCGATTGGATAATAAGACGGTTGGTGGACCAGGAAGGGTTTTAGCCGCCCTCGCGAGAAAGTTGCTAATGGAACATACCAGATGTGAAGCAAACCAACTTTCTAAGCTAACACGTGGTAGACAATAAACGTAAAGGGAAATCTAAGACAGGAAATACTCGCTTGGTCCGAAGAACCTTAACTATGAAAATGCCAAGACCCCTGGTAGGTACTTAAGACTATTGAGGTTACGCGCCAAGGATGTGCAGACATCTGGGCGCCATCCTGTCCGTGATGTGTGGCCTGGTCTCTGATGTGAATTGACGTTACACTCGCATCGCAGTGATGGCAGCGTGCGGTCGCCTCCTTCCCGATTCGGTGCGGATAGTCACCAAAGCAGCCGTGTCCGGTGAGCACCTGCGTCTCCCTGTAGGTCAGGGGAGGCCCGCCACCGTCCAACCAAACGTCCCAGTTTGGAAAGACGACCCCGAGGGCCCTTGTCCCCGGTGCACCCGCTCTCGTGTCGAGGCTGGCGCGCCATCTGTCGAGCAAAGCCTGCTGAGCCCGAACCCTGACGTCGGCGCCTGCCGGGCCCACCCCGCCCGGCACACCCCGAGTGTGGAGGTAAATCTCACGACACCTCAGGGCCTGCAATTCGAACGGGGGAAACCGGGCGAGCACCGCCGCTGCCGCCGCCGAAATGGTGCGGAAGCCCCTCACTGCCCTGATGGCCACCGTCCTGTGCAGCCTCCTAATCGCTAGGAGGCTGCAACGTTTGGTCATCAGGTCCTCTGCCCAGATCGGAGCTCCGTAGAGGAGCTTCGATCGCACCACGCCGGCGTACAGCCGGCGCACTCCGACGTCGGGCCCGCCCAGCCGAGGCAGCAAACGTCCTAAGGCGTTCGCCGTCGCCTCAACAGACAGCGCCAGGCGCTCGAAGTGGGCGCTGAAGGTCCACTGGCTGTCGAGGGTCAGGCCCAGATACTTCATGCTGGTTCCGACTCCGAACTGAGCCCCCTCCAACCTCAGACGATAACCCGCTGGAGGCGTCCCGTGATCGGCCTTGCGGCAAAACCACATTGCCTCGGACTTCTCAGGGGACACCCTCAGTCCTAACCCCAATCCCTTGATCTCGGCGACCACGCAGGCCGCCGCCAGCTCCGCCAGGCGGACGGTTCTACTCCATGCCGTGCCCCAGACCAGCACCAACGTGTCGTCGGCGTAGCACGCCAGTGCCGAGTTCGGACGCATCGGCGTCCGAAGCACTGCGTCGTACGCGATGTTCCACAGCAACGGGCCCAACACCGAACCCTGCGGGACCCCGTGGTGTACAGCCCTCCCGGTCACCCCTCCGCCCCGGACGGTATAGACGATACTCCGGTCCCGGAGGAACGCCCGGATCACACCCCGCAGGTACGCGGGCACCCGATGAAATTCGAGGGCCCGGCATATTCTGTCCCAGGGGATGCTGTTGAAGGCGTTGACCACGTCCAGCGGCACGGCCAGCGCCAGGTAACCACGCCGCTCGGCCCCCTCGACAAGGGAGCGGACGCGGGCAACATCGTCGGTCGTAGACCGCCCTCTCCGGAAACCGAACTGGTCGTCGTGCAGTCCGGGCACACCCCGGGACAGATGCGACTCCAGGCGGGCAGCCACCACTCTCTCCAGCAGCTTGCCCACTTCGTCCAAAAGGCACACCGGCCGAAAGACGGAAGGCGAGTCCGGAGAGCGCCCCACCTTCGGCAGCAGGGCCATCCACCCCTCCTTCCACGAAGCGGAGAATTCACCTCGAGACAGGCATCCGTCGAACAGACACATTAGTCTCGGGGCCAAGACGCCGGCGACGTCCTTCCACAGGCGGGCCGGGACTCCATCGGGACCCGGAGCTTTCCGCGCTCCGATCCTCCCGACGGCCCCGGCCAGTTCTTCCTCGGTGACCCTCGATTCCAGGCTCCAACTTCCCGCGGAGACACGTGGTTCTTCTTCCGGTGGTTGAGGCTCCTGCTCCTCCTCTTCGGTAGGGCTGCCATCTCCCTCGTTCGCTGCTCCCGGGAACAAGGTGCCAACGAATTCCTCCAGGAATCGAGGGTCCATGCTCTCCGTTAAGGGAGGCTCCCATGGACGGAGTTTGTTCAATACCATTTTGTAAGGGCGCCGCCAGGGATCAGTGTCGAGGCTGGCCAGAGCCTCTTCGCCTCATTGATGGCTCGTTGCAGGGGCCTTCGCGCTTCGCGGTAGGCCTCGTACAGACGCGCCACTGTGGCTTCGTCCACCCGCCGCCTACGGCGGGATCTGGTGCACCGGCGTCGGGCGCAGATGCATATCTCACGGAGACGAGCGATTTCCTCGGACCACCAGTACACAGCGCCGGCGCGGCGCGGGGCTCCAGACCACGGCATACAGGAATCACAGATCCCGTGCATGTCGCGCCTCAACCGGGTCGCTCCCGCTTCCGCGCCTTCGTCGGTTTTGGATTCTTCTAACCAAACGACGGCTATAGCGGCCGCCGCCATGAAGTCCTCGTCGCGGTGGGTCACCGCCCACCGCGGGAATTTTCTTCTCCTTCCCGGTGGGCCGATGGGCCCGCGCGCACCCAATGAACCCAATGAATGTCTCCCATCGCGCCGCCAATCGTCACCTCCATCAAGATGTAGAGGTGGTCCGAAAGGGTCTCCTCCGGGGAAACCTCCCAACCGGAAACACGGCGGGATGCGGCAGGGTTTGCCCATGTGAGGTCCACTATGAACTCTCCCCGCCACACCACGCACGTGCTGAACGACCCCCGTTTCATAAGCCGAAGGTCGAGTACGTCGCGCCCCCTTCCGTTGATCCTGCTGGAGCCCCACGCCGTTGAGTGAGCGTTGAAGTCCCCGAGGACCAGTGACGGGTAGGATCGCTGAAGTGCCTAATGAACCATGAACATCCCAACTGTTCTTCCACCGAAGGTACTAGAAGAAAGAGCACGTGGCAACGATCGCGGACGCCTAGCAAATACATGGAAGGTGGGGATGTTGAGGGATGACAAAAGAAAGTAATCGGATCTGATCGAAAGTTAATTGTAAGAACTTCAGTCTTGGAAAGTCACGCCTAGAGTTCGGAAGTGGATTGTAAAGTGGATTGT
Organism: Bombus sylvicola; assembly: GCA_019677175.1. Classification (NCBI taxonomy): domain Eukaryota; kingdom Metazoa; phylum Arthropoda; class Insecta; order Hymenoptera; family Apidae; genus Bombus; species Bombus sylvicola. The sequence continues at coordinate 62,639 of JACSOB010000099.1, forward strand.
TGTTAGAAAAAAATAAAGTTTCTTTTTTTTTTATTTTCACCACAAATTTCTTTTTTATTTTGTTAATTTACGTGACATTTTGGCGATCCTGCCAGTATAGTGAAAAGTGTTTGTTCGGAAACCAAAAGACATTCATCATCTACGGAAGATAGAATTATTTGGGACGACGGTCATCCACAACAACAAAGTAACTATCACGAACCAAGTGAAGTGACAATAAAAGGTAAACTAGAATCCTTTGTACGTTACCGTGAAAGAAAATTTAGCTTCAGTAGCCAAGACTCGTCTTCGTCTGAAAATAGTAAAATCAGCGCAATAATGTCTAAGGCAAACGAATCTCAAACTTCAACCTCAACTGACCCAATGTTGCGCGCAATATGGGACAGTATTCAAAAACAGAACGAGAATATTGCCCTTTTACCAGAGGAAATGTTACGTTTGTCTATGCAAAATGACGAAGAGAACAGACACAGGACAGCAGAAATCGAGAATCTCGGGAAAACCGTCGCAACGCTACGGAATGTGTTCGGATCCCCTGCGACCGATGACTTTGCTTCCATTATCACCGAAGACAATGAAAGTGCATCGACAGCAATCAATCGCACAGGGAATATGGCAAAAGCACGCAAACTGTCAGGGTTAGTAGCTCCAGACATCCCACCTGTCCACCTCGACATCGAACAACCCGAGGTGGAAGAAAGAGGCTATTTTCCGCCCGCTCCTCCCACTCTACGAGCTAAGGATGCAATACGCTACATCCCAACGCAACGGAGATGATGATGTAGGAGTTGAAGACTTCATCAAAGAAGTGAGAAGTATGAAGGATCGCTGTATGGAACAAGATCTATTGCTAAAAGCAATAAAAGTGGAAAAGATCGTGGGGAAAGCAGCCCAAAGTATTCGCAACATTCCTATTGAGTGTTACAGTGATCTGTACGACGCACTGAGAAATAATTTAGCAGCACAAGTGACTTCGGATGAGTGCCAAGAACAATTACGAGAGTTGAGACAGGGGCGCGAAGAATCAGTGCAAAGTTTTAACATTCGGTTTAGAAGAATACTCAACCGTTTGCTGTACGCAGTAACAAATGAGTACCCACAACCACTAACACGCAAGATCATGACCGAAGAAATCACGAAGAAGGCTGTTCGTGTGTACCTAAAGGGACTCAGGTGCGACATAGGCCGAATACTATTAAGCAGTGTACCCTTGAATCTTTCAGAAGCTGAAAAGAAGGCAGCCGATGTAAAACGCTACTTACGAGAAGAACGACAACCTAATTGGTCATGTAATCGCTTACCTTCTGCTAGTAATCGCCCCAACAACCAACCAATGCAGGTAAGACGATCTAATGTACCATCAAGATCGCCTAACACGCCAGTAGCTCAGAAACCTGCTACATTTAACCAAATAGAGAATAGACCACCTGCTGAACGCGCGCAGATGAAGTTCTTCAAATGCGGAAAGCTGGGACATATTGCCAACAAGTGTCAAAATTTTCTACCACTGAGCCAGTGCGACCGACCACCCGCAAGGATTCAGGCAGTCCAGGAAAAGGACTGTACTTTCGACCAATCGCGGGGAGACGTAATCGCGAGGAGAGACGTCAACGGAAGTCGTAAATTCCCGTTACGATTATAGCAATCGACACCACGAATTGATCGATCCCCTGATTTCCGTTGAGATAATAGGGGTGATTAAGTTTGTATAACACTGTGATTCACAGAATTATAAATTATATATTTCCAACACTTAGATTACACTGTTGAGTAGAGATGTATAAATAGCAATTTATCGCACGAAGATAAGATAGATATGTACGCTAGAGCAGGGCTCTTACAATTGAATTTAGTGCATTAGTGGACGTAGCACTATAATATATTTAGTAAGGAAGATGTATGTTCGACAATGCCGAGATCCGACTAAGTTATGCTCCTCTCGCGTTGAGCTCAGACTTCAACGTTAGGCGTTCTCGTTAGACTATGGAGTTGACTTGACCCCCCTGGTGTCGCAGAAGAAGTTTGACTTGACTCTCCTGAGGTCGTAGGAGCAGTAAGTTACAGTGCCGATGCTGTGTCGTAGGAAAGCTAGTGATGGGTGTGTCTAGCGCACGGGACCATCGATTTGTTGGTGACGATTTTGGCTAAGAGAGTGAGGAAAATAGGCTTCGTTGTTAATTGGGTAAACGAAGGTTGGTGGACTAGGAAGGGTCTTAGTTGCCCTCGATAGAAAGTTGTTATTAGGAAGCATCGTACGCGGGAAAACCCAACTTTCCCTTGTCAAGCCGTAGTAAACAACAGTCTTTCGAAAGTGATTTAGAAAAAGACATTTGTTGGGTCTGAAGGACCTTAGCGAGCAAATTACTCGGATTTATGACGGGTACTTAAGGCTATTGAGGGTTCGCCGTAAGGACGAGCGGACATCTGGTATCCGTCTGGCCCGCGGTGTATGACCTGGTCCAGGTAGAGAGTCGCCCGGCGTAACAGGGACGAAATACAAGAAACAACATTGAACCAGGAGATGGACGAACCGTACGAGACATACGAGTCAACATCGCCACGGGAAGACTACTCGCAATACCTTTGTGAACCCGAACCGAAGAGCGAGTATTTCTGGTCGACACAGGAGCAGGGATAAACCTGGTGAAACGTAACAGAACTGTCAACGCGATACAAATAGGGCCTAAACAAACATTTTCTGTGGGACGAGACAAATACGAAACTAACGAATACGTAACGAAACGAATTTTTGGACAAAATCACATTTTTCACATAGTACCGAACAATTTCCCCCTTATCGAAGACGGAATCATTGGGATACCATGTTTAGAGAAGTATAACTATTCAATATCCAATGACAAAATCCGATTAAACGACAAAACCATTTTATTTCAGAAAACAATACATTTGACTCCTGGAGAAAACAGAGTTCAAACAATCTATTTGGAAGGCAAACCAACTATCAACACTGGTGAGCAAAACATTGAAATTTCTAGCAATATTCAAAATTCTCATGACTTTTCCAACGTATCAAAACTAAAAAGCCTAGTGAGAACAGATCACATTGAAAAACCAATCCGTGAATCCATCGAAAAGATTATTCTCCATTATATTGACATCTTTAATTTAGAAACCGAACTTTTGCCCTGTAGTAATTCAACTCAGCACACAATTTCGTTAACCAAAGACAAAATTATTAACACACAATCGTATAGACCACCGGAATGTCACCGTGACGAGATTTCGCGACAAATAGGAGACATGTTGAAGAGAAATATTATAGAAGAATCCGAATCCCCTTATAACTCTCCGGTATGGGTAGTTCCGAAAAAATTAGACGCCTCAGGAAAACAGAAATGGAGGATAGTTATCGATTTCAGGAAACTAAATGAACTCACAAAACAAGACGCTTATCCTTTACCTGATATAGACGACATTTTAACACAATTAAGAAACGCAAAATTCTTTTCGGCACTTGCTTTATCCTCAGGATTCCACCAAATTCCAATGAACGAGAAATCTAAAAAATATACCGCTTTTCGACACCGCAAGGGCATTTTCAGTTCAATCGAATGCCATTCGGTCTTAAAAACGCACCCGCTACCTTTCAAAGATTAATGGACAGGGTCTTAACTGGACTTGTAGGAAAATACTGCTTTGTTTTGGACGACATAGTGATATTCGGAAAAACGATTCGAGAACATAACGAGAACCTCGCGATAGTATTTCAGAGACTCAGAGAATTAGGACTTAAATTACAACCGGACAAATGTGAATTCGTAATACATAGAATACATAGGCCATGTAGTTTCACCCGAAGGAGTTAAACCAAACTTCAAGAAATTAGACGCTGTAAAAAACTTTCGATTACCCTGCAATGCCACGGACGTGAAATCGTTCTTAGGTTTAGCAGGTTATTACCGCAAATTCATTCGAAACTTTTCCAAAATCGCGAAAAACCTTACAGACTTAACGAAAAAGGACACCCCATTCCATTGGACCGGCAAACACCAGACTAGCTTTGATACTTTAAAGGACAAACTCTGTGTTACGACCGTTCGCGGAGAGACGCGGTCGCTAGGAAAACGCGTCAGCGAGAGGCGTAAATTCTCGCTACGATTCGGTTAATCGACGCCGCAAATTAGTCGTTCCCCTGTTTCGGTTAAGATAACAGAGGTGGTTAAATGAATGTAACACTGTATTAAGAGGTTAACATAGAATAATGTATTTTATAACAATAAGATGAATATGTTACAGAAAATTGACTCGACTTTACGATATCTCTAGATGAATTGATTTTGCTCGTCAGAATTGTCGATGTGTCACGTTTGATTCGTCAGAAGAAACTGATCGCTTTTGATTATTCCTTTGTCTCATTTGGAAGACGACCCCCACTATGCTCGTGTCACGTCGATTCGGGGTAATTTCACGTTCCGCAAGTAAGGTGAGAGATTCGTACTTCAATTATGATCGTTATTACAAAATTTATTAGAAACTGACAGAGTAACGATACAGAATGTTTTAATAGAACAGAATAAAATCGAGTACTGACATGGGAGGTATTTTTATATCAAGAGTTTGGTTCCTGTGGAGGGGTTATAGCTGGATGCCGGACGCATAGGGATTCCGTTACTGCTTAGTTACTGTTTCGATGGCTAAAGTATGTGAGATATAATTACGCTTTCGCTGCATTCCAACGGTCGCCGTGACATTCCCCCCTCTTTAGCTTCGCTTTGCTCCACTAAAGCGTAAGGCTCTGGTGGGGCTTCTAAGTTGAATGATCCCCTCATCTTCGTCTTCGGAGATATTTTGGAAGGTGACCGTCCTTGGTACTGTTGATGCTTGATCGATCCCGTTTACGCGAGCGGTAGGGCAGAGTATTTTGATACATACATTTTTAGGAAGTGATCGGCGTAGACATTCGAAAAGTTTACATTTGTACATTTTTCACAGGAATAATAATATAATGGTTTTCCGTCTGCAAAGGTACGAACGTCAATTCTTCCAGCTTGAAGACAGCAGTCGGGCAAGTTTTGACTGTCTGTCGATTATTAATTAATTCTGATCTTCATTCAGGTGAATTGATTCTATTGTGACGGGGTTGAGTTTTTTTACAAATGTGGATGATTGCTGTTCGTTTACAATATTTATTTAAGTAGTGATTATCGGCAAAGGTGTATTGTTCTGAGTCGGTTAGTATCAAGTCAGTTTCTATTACAGGCGCAATGAATACAGAGTTTTGTTTAGAAGATATCGGATAAATTTTAGTTATTATGATGATCCATATTATGGTCTTCTTCCTGAAAGGTAGGGTTTTAGCGTGTTACCGTGGATTCTTTGCGTGTGACCATTGGAATATTCGATAAGATAGGTGGGTGGATTGGATGAGAGGATTTCTGCAGGTCCTAGCCATTCGTGGTCTAGTTTGTTAGTTTTGTGATCGTTATGTACCCATACTTTATCTTTAACTCGGAATATCGTCTGTGCTTTAATAATTTTTCGTACTTGATCTCTTTGATATCGCTTTTTGTTAGATTCGGTAATTCGTCTTGCTTTAGCTATATAGGCGTTATGTCGATTTTTCCAGAGGTTAAACAATTGTTCTCTAGTTAGGCTAGGAGTGGTTGATATTGAGGATGGCATGTTAGCTTGTCGTCCAAATGTTAATTCGAATGGGGTATGTCCGGTCGTCTCGTGTACTGAAGTATTATATCCCATGCATATTAATTTTAAGTTTTCATCCCAGTCGTTCTGTCGGTCGGTCGTACAAGTTCGAATAAGGTCCTTTACTACAGCATGCGTTCGTTCAAGGGATCCGTTAGATTGTGGATGGAAGGAAGTGGTTTTTATATGTCGGATTTTGAAAGCCTTTTCAAATGTGTCCATCAATTTACATACGAAATTTCGTCCCATGTCCGTGAGAATACTTTTTGGTGCGGAAAATATATACACATAGTGATCCAAAAGTTCGTTAATGATTGAGTTGGCTGTTTGGTCTTTTTAAGGGTATGAGGATGAGATATTTGGTTAATTGATCTTGGATAGACAGAATAAACTGATTGCCCCGCTTGGTTTTGGTGAGAGGTCCGAATATGTCCATTGCGATTTTGTCATTAGGATTAAGGGGGTGTGTCAGTTATTATAGGTTGTTCTTTGGCCCTGATACGATTTAGCTTTTCTTGTTGGCGGGTTTCGCAGTTTTGTATGAATTCTGTAACGTCTTGTTCTAGGTTTGTCCAGTGATGGTGCTCTTGTATTCGTTTCACGGTGCGGTGTATACCTAAGTGTCCTACTATTTCGTTATGATTTTCGCGTAGTATCGTTTGTTTTGGTTCGTTATCGTAGTCTACTGGCGGATCTTGTCCAAATATTAATTTAATTTGAGGGAATCTAGTTGTTAGAAACCTCAGCATGAGTTGAATATTTACCTTTTCTAACGTACTGAAGCTATTGTCGTTTATTCCTATTTGTAAGTGTCCGGTTCGGTGTTTAATAAAGTGTTTGGTTAATTGACGCAACCAATGCTGTTCGTTAAAGTCTCCTAGTTCAGTCTTTGTAATTTGTTTAAAGTGTGGTCTGTTAGGTTTTTGAGTTATCGGAGCTGGGGTGATATTGATTTTCCAGTCTATATACTCGTCATAATAGTCCGGGTTTTCTACATTGGGTTGGAGTTCTTCATTAGTGATAGGATACAATCGAGATAGAGCGTCTGCAGCCGTATTTTCTTTTCCTTTTTTGTATTCGATTTCATAATCGTACTCCTCGAGTCTTAGACGCCATCGCATAAGTCTCGATGAGGGATCTTTAACATTCTTTAACCATTTCAAGGCTTGATGATCACTTTGAATTTTAAATTTTCTACCAAGTAGGTATTGTCTTAGTCTTTTGACTGACCATACTATTGCTAATAACTCTTTCTCGGTCGTGGAATAATTTTTTTTCAGGAGGGTTCAAAGTTCGGGATATGTAACAGCATGGATGTCCGTCTTGGGAGAGTATTGCTCCTAACCCTTCGTTACTTGCGTCTGTTGTTAATGTGAATGTTTTGTCGAAGTCTGGATATTGTAGTACAGGGGCTTCGCAGAGTTTTTGTTTTAGTGTGTCAAATGCAAGTTGTTGTTTATCGGTCCAATGGAATGGAGTGTCCTTTTTTGTGAGATCTGTCAGTGGTTTCGCGATTTTAGAAAAATTACGTATAAATTTTCTATAATATCCAACGAGTCCTAAGAATGATTTTATGTGGGTCGCGGTTTTTGGCGTTTTAAAGTCTTTCACGGCTTGAATCTTTTTGGGATTAGGTTTTACTCCCTCTTTTGTTACTACGTGTCCTAGGTATTCCAATTCTGGTTTCAAAAATTCGCATTTGTCCGGTTGTAATTTTAATCCTAAATTTTGTAGTCTGTCTAGTATAATGGCTAGATTTCGGTTATGTTCTTGGATGGTGCTCCCGAATATTATAATATCATCTAGGTATACAAAACAGTTATTTCCTATTAACCCTCGTAGCGCGGTATCCATCATACGTTGAAACGTCGCCGGTGCGTTTTTTTAGACCGAAGGGCATGCGATTATAGTGGAAGTGACCCTGTGGGGTTGAGAATGCAGTATATTTTTTGGAATTTTGCTCCATAGGTATCTGGTGAAATCCTGACGAGAGGTCTAGGGCTGAGAAAAATTTAGCTTTGCCTAAGTGATCGAGTATTTCGTCCGAATTTGGTAAAGGATATGCGTCTTGGTCTGTTTGCTCGTTTAATTTTCTAAAATCTATAACGATTCTCCATTTTTGTTTGCCTGATGCGTCTAATTTCTTTGGAACTACCCAAATTGGTGCGTTATATGGACTGTCCGATGGTTCTATGATTTGTTTGTCTAACATGTCGTTGATTTGAGTCTCGATTTCTTTTTATGACATTCGGGCGGTCTATAAGATTTGATGTTTATAGGTTTGTCTGTCTTGAGTGTGATTGTATGTTCTGTCAAGTTCGTACATGGTAATGAGTCTGTTTCCATATTAAAAACATCTAAGTAATTGATGAGGATTTTCTCAAGGGGTTCTCGAAGTTCTGGATCAATATGTTTGGTACGTATTATTTGTGCGAATTTATTAATTTGGCTTAGTTTATCGGGTTTCTCTATTTCGTTTGTAATGTGACAGATTTGCTTACCAGTGTTGATGAAACATACTGCTGTGGGCTTTCCTTCGATGTATTGGGTTGAAATTAAAGTTTCGCCTGGTTTTATCTCGCTATCGGTTTTCTGGAATGGTAATATAATTTCGTCTAAGGTTAGTTTATTGTTAGTGACGCTGTATTGGTACTTTGTAAGGAATGGGAGTCCGATTATTCCATCTTCGATTAGAGGAAAGTTGTTAGGGACTACGTGGAATTGATGATTTTTCTTAAGCATGGTTAAATTGCAAATTTTGTTAGTGGTATGTTTGTCATTTCCCATTAGGAAGGTCTTTGGGTTAGAGGTTTGGACGTTTAGTGAGGCTTTTTCTTTTATAAGGTTGATTCCTGCTCCGGTATCGATGAGGAATCTGGCTCTTCCTCCGTCTCTTCGTTGCAGTACGATTGATAGTAATCTTCCAGTGGTAGTGCAGTTGACTCGAGGTAAGCTTCCTCTGGGTTCTCCGTTGTTTGGTTTTACTCGAGGTGGAATCTTTCCTTGGTTGGCGAATGGAAAATTTCGAGAGTAGCAGTTTTCGGCTGTGTGTCCAGTTCGTAAACACTTTGGACACTTCGGTTTCATGCGGTCGTCTAATGGTCGGCTAGGTAGCTGAGCAAAAGATTGTGGTTGTGGATCGGTAGTAGTTCGCTTGGATACTAGTGTAGTGTTGTGAGATTGATTTTTTTTTGGCGGTTGGCGACACGATTTGCTTCTCGTAACCATTGTTCTCTATCAGCTGCTAGTTGTTGGGCAAGGTTCAGGTTCTTTGGATCGCTAGATACTACCATCTGTCCTATCTCGTATCGTAAGTTGAGCAAATAGGTTTTAAGTGCTTCGCGTTCTTCAATATCTATAGCTACGCGTCGTTCTGTTGGTGTGCGGTTTTCGTTTTGAACTGCGTAATTTAATTCGTTTAGCTGTTGTCGGAATCTGGAGTTGAAAGATTGTACACTTTCTGTTGCCCCTTGTTTTAAATTCTTTAATTTGTCCCTACAATTGCTAATAGTTGTTGGTGTTAATACGTGTTGTCTTAAGCATGAATATAAGTCTTCGAACGAGTTGATTTTTAGATATCGTATGTTTCGTTTCGCGTTGTCGGTAATCCTTTCGATCAGTATGAGATCTAATAATAACTCTCTGTCACTTGCCTTGCACCTAGCTCTTGCTTTGCGGACCGATAAAATGAAATCTTCAACGCCTACGTCATCTCGACCCCGTAGTGTCTCGACAGTTCGTATGGCCTTATCTGCTTCGAGCCCTTGATCTTCATTGTAGTTGTTTCTTGGTTTAGTCGCGGCGCGGTTAGATGCGGTTCGCGGTTTTTGTGAAGCGTTCGGTCCGTCGGTTTCGTCATCCGTTACGTTATCAGCAGCGGTTTCTAAATGGGTGTTCATTAGCGACTGGTCGGTCTCGGTATCGTATTTTATTTCCATGGTTTTTACAAGATCGCGTATTTCTTTCGAGCGGTTTCTATCACTAGTTTCCGCGAATTCCTTTATGTTTTTAATGTTCTGATCGGTGCTATTTCTAAAGCTCTTAAACTCGTGAGTTAGGCTTTCAAATTGTTCGATCAGGGTAGCGATTAGTTCGTTTTGTTTAGCGGTACTCTTGTCAGTTGGGTTCATGCTGAGAAATACGACACTTTCGGCGGAAGAAGAGTCACTATCTTCAGAACGTATTTCGGGTTTACGGTTTCGATAATGTACGAAAGCCAGCTTACCGAGATTCTTTGTAGATCCTTCTTTTTGATCAAGGAGGTGACCGTGGTCCTTCGCTGTAGAATTCCGTAGAGTTCCCGTTGAAGTTTCCTCTTGATGCGATGAATGCATCCTGGCAGGATCGCCAATTTTGTCACGTCGATTCGGGGTAATTTCACGTTCCGCACGTAAGGTGAGAGATTCGTACTTCAATTATGAACGTTATTACAAAATTTATTAGAAACTGACAGAGTAACGATACAGAATGTTTTTATAGAACAGAATAGAATCGAGTACTGACTTGGGAGGTATTTTTATATCAAGAATTTGGTTCCTGTGGAGGGGTTATAGCTGGATGCCGGATGCATAGGGATTCCGTTACTGCTTAGTTACTGTTTCGATGGCTAAAGTATGTGAGATATAATTACGCTTTCGCTGCATTCCAACGGTCGCCTTGACACTGACAAACAGGAAAACTACATTAGAAACAATAACCTCAACATATTATCCACGGGAAGACCGACATACTGGCCGACAGACCTGAGCAAAATACCTGACCTACTTGATTTTGCAGTTATAAAGGGACTAAACTCAAATAAACTAAACATAGCACCGAGCCTCGAGCTTACCTCCGATCATACACCCATAATAATTACATACAGAAACAAACCAACACTTTACAGCAATTCAGAGACACTATGCAATAAAACCACCAAATGGCAAACATTTAAAGAAATAATTGAGAGCAAAATCAACTGCAACATCTCCTTGAAAACACCTGAACACATCGATCAAGCAGTAACAACATTTACAGAAACTATTCAAGAAGCAGCATGGACAACCACTATACCTGAAACAACCAACACACAAACAAAAATAAATTTACCAGGCATACTTGAAAAAATTAGAGAAAAAAGAAAAGCGAAAGCAAAATGGCAAAAACATAGAACAACGAGAAAACAAAAAACATCTAAGCAAACTCGCAAAGGAAATAAAAAACAAGATAAAAGAACACAACAACAACGAGTTCACAAAGTTCATCGAGTCACTATCTGCACACGAGAACTACAACTACTCTCTATGGAAAGCCACAAAAAAAAAAATAAAGAAGACAATAAAAATGGTACCAGCAATCAGGAGAGCAGATAACACATGGGCAAGAAGCAACGAAGAGCAAGCTGAAGAATTCTCCAACCACCTATGCAACACATTTACACCACATATTATCAACAACAGCAACCACAATAGTCATACGGACGAGGATGCGCTAACCACTAGTACATCAACTGACAAACACTACACCATACCTAAAACAACAGGACAAGAAATTAGAAACATAATCGAGAAAACAAAATATAATAAAGCACCAGGAATCGACCTAATCAATGGCAAAATCTTGAGAAACCTTCCGCCAAAAGCTATAAGACAAATCACAATAATAGTTAACGCAATACTAAGAATACAATACTTTCCTAAAATTTGGAAACTGGCACAGATCATAACGTTACCTAAACCAGGCAAAAACCCACATCAAACTACATCATACAGACCAATATCATTTCTTCCTGTGTTTTCTGAAATACTAGAGAAAGCAACTTACGAACGCATAAAACCAATAATAGAGAAGGAAAAATTAATACCGGATCACCAATTCGGATTCAGAAACAAACACTCCATTATAGAGCAAATGCACAGACTGGGCAATGAAATAATATCAGCACTAGAAAACAAACAATACTGCACAGCCCTCTTTATGGACATCGAGAAAGCATTTGACAAAATAAACCACGAAAGCCTACTTCAATCAATCAGAAAACAATTCCCGGAGCAAATATACCAATTAATAAAATCCTACTTAAGCAGCAGAACCTTCGTAATAAAAATCAGGGACACATACTCCGAAGTCAAACACATAAAGCCAGGGGTTCCGCAAGGAAGCGTCTTAGGACCAATGCTATACACACTATACACGGCTAACATACTAACAACTAGCAATAGCAAAATACTGACATTCGCGGACGACACAGCGGTACTAGTCAGACATACTAACCCTGTATCAGCAATCACATTACTAAAAGATCATATCACAAAAATAGAAAAGTGGTTATAAGTTAAACAAATTAAAGCAAACCCCAGTAAATGCAACCATATTACATTTACACTGCGAAAACAGATACCACCAAACATCTTTCTTAACGGCACGCATATAAGACAAACAAAGCAAGTCAAATACAGTCAAGGCAAGGAGGCAAATGCATTGGCTAACAAGTCGAAAATCCAAACTAGGTATAGAAAATAAATTAAAAATATACAAAATGATCATAAAACCAATCTGGACGTACGGAATACCACTTTAGGGAACAGCAGCAATGAGCCATATAAGCAAAATAGGGTCAATGCAAGCTAAAATTCTTAGAACAATAGTGTAATATCGTAAAATAATTTGAATTAGAGATCGGTTGAAATTAGAAAAAACCGTGTACGTCGTCTTTCTGTGGTTTGTTTACATTTAAGAGCGCCTATGTGACTAAAGTCACCTAGTTCTTACAGTAATGTGAGAAAAGCAATAAACAACGTTAGAGCAGAAGGACGGTTTAGGGTTCAAGGAGCGATGACCGAGAGGTCAGAGTATGCGAGTCGAAAAGTGAGTGTGTTGCGAGAATCAGAGTTGATCGAGACATCGAAGAGTAGAGTTGAGAGACTTGATCGAGACATCGAAGAGTAGAGTTGAGAGAGTTGATCGAGACATCGAAGAGTAGAGTTGAGAGAGCTAATCGAGTCGTCGAAGAGTAGAGTCGTTAGAGTTGATCGAGTTGTCAGTGTTGTAGAGTTGTTAGAGTTGCTAGAGAGAGAGAGAGAGAGTTACCAAATAGTTGTCAAGTTATTTGATGTAAATACGAGCGTTGCATTTAGTTTTCCTGTTAATCAAACATCGTTTTTCTGTCTAACTAATATCTGTATTTTCAATCCATTATTAATAAATTATAATTAATCGGACAAAATTACACCTTTAATATATTCCGATATTACAAGTGGGGGCTCGTCCGGGATTGAATAAGACAGAGAATGACACGATTTAACGGAGCTATTTGTGCTAGAGTAGAAAAAGAATAAAAAATGGCAAACGTTGAAGACGAACGATTGTCGGGTGAAGAGGATTTGACGCTGGAGGAGCTGAGGAGTAAGCTCGCACAGATGAACCTGCCTATATCCGGTGCGAGATCAGTGCTGGTTGCCAGGTTGAACAGAGCGTGAAAACCTGGCCGATCTACCCTAAGGATTCGAAGCGTGGCGAAGAACCAACAAACCAGCGAGATCTAAGAAGCAAGCAGAGAGCCGAACGCAGTCAAGAGGGAGAGGAAGACCTCGAGAAGCTGAGGACGAAAGAGCTGAGAGCGCGTCTCGTTAGCTTGGGGTTGAATGTAACGGGAAGAAAATCCGAACTACGCGCGCGGCTACAGGCGGCTCTAGAAGGAAACGATGTATCGTCGGAAGAAGAGAGCTCCGACGAAAGTGAAGGCGAGGACGATAAACAAGGCACGCGAGCGGTGTATCAGGACCGCGATGAGTATCACCAGAAGGTATGCGTCGGTTCGATGTTGAGTCTTAAAGACGTAGAAGACTCATTAGAGAAATTCAGCGGGGATGATCTGCTGAGTGTAAATCAGTGGGTGAAAGACTTCGAGGAAATGGCAGAAGTGTGGGGTTGGTCAGACGCCCACAGGGTGGCCTATGCTAAAAAATTACTCGCAGGCTCTGCTCAGGCCTTCGTACGACAAGAACGATGCGCGAAGTCCTGGGCAAAGCTAAAAAAGGCGTTGAGGAATGAATTTGAAAATGTACTAAGCGACCAACAGATATATCGCGAGTTATCCCATAGAAAGAAGAAAGCAGATGAGAGTCTGCAACAATATATGTATCACATATGCGGGATTGCAAAACAAGGAAGGGTTGATACGCAATCCTTGATAGACTACATTATTCAAGGCATTCCCGACGAGGTCGCGAACAAGACTGTGCTATACGGAGCCAGGAATGTCGAGCAGTTAAAATAGCGTTTCAGGCGCTACGAAGCGATAAAAAGAGATATGGAGATGAGGACGAAATTTAAGGAGCCGAAGAGTAGCAGGGTAAAGCCGATGGCGAAGCTGTCCGAAACCGAGAGGAACAAGGAACCCGGTCGATCTGGAGATGCGAGGAAGGCGCGATGCTACAATTGCGGTGATGCGGAGCACGTGTGTGCGGAGTGTCCGAGTAAGTCGAGAGGACCTAAATGCTTCAAATGTAGGGAGTACGGACACATCGCATCAAAATGCGACAATTTGGGTGAGTCCTCAAAAAGAATTTATAGCGTGTTTCGGTCGTTACAAACAAGGCGTGGTAAGGATGTTAAGATCGGAAATTTCGAATTGAGCGCGTTGATAGACACCGGTAGTGAGCTGACTCTAATGCGAGCAGATCAGCATGTAAAAATCGGAGCGCCCAGATTAAGTCGGGAAATCGTTGGATTTCGCGGTGTCGGTTTCGGAAGGAATTTTACGCTCGGGAAATTTTCGACGAACATCATTATAGACATAGAGTCGTACTGTATAACCATACACGTAGTTCCAAACACAGTGATGCAACATTCGCTCATTATTGGCGCAGACTTTTTGGACACTGTTGAAATAAGTATAAAAGGGGGAGAATCTTTTATTAGTAGGATAAAGGACGAAAATCCCGATGAGTGTCCGGAAGTCCTCAAGATAGATGTAGAGACACAGGCGAGTGAGATAGATTTGTCACACGTTAAGGACATGCAACATAGGCAGGCAGTGGAAAATCTGATCCGAGATTATAGGCCACTGAAAACATGCGAAGTAGGAATCGAAATGAATGTGATATTACAGGATGATATTCCAGTTTACGAAAGGCCGCGAAGACTATCTCCACAAGACAAGGTCGAAGTCGATAAACAAATCGAAATGTGGCTGGAAGACGGCATAATACGCCAGTCACATTCCGATTATGCCAGTCCGATCGTTCTAGTAAAAAAAAAAGATGGCTCGACTAGAATCTGTGTCGATTTCAGACGGTTAAATCGAAAGGTAGTGAAGGACAGATACCCGCTGCTCTTGATCGAAGACCAATTAGATTCGTTGCAGGGCTCAAGGGTATTTAGTACTCTGGATCTCAAGAACGGATTCTTTCATGTTCCTGTTGGGGAAAGTAGTAGAAAGTATACGGCATTCGTAGTCCCCACGGGCCAGTACGAATTCCTTAAGATGCCATTTGGATTATGTAATTCGCCAGCTGTCTTTCAAAAATTTATAAATGCCGTTTTTAAAGAATTGATCGCGACGGGGGTTGCTCTAACGTACATGGACGATCTGATTGTGCCGTCGACTGACTTTTCGAGTGGAATCGAAAAATTAAGGTCGGTATTGCATGTCGCTAGCGAACACGGACTACTCATAAACTGGAATAAGTGTCGATTCCTACAAACGAGGATAGAGTATCTGGGCCATATTGTCGAAGGCGGTAACGTTCAGCCATCGGAATGCAAAACCAGAGCCGTCGCTAATTTTCCGGAGCCTTGGTCCGCTAGAGATGTTCAGAGTTTCCTTGGTTTAACGGGATATTTTAGAAAGTTTGTGCCCCGACATTCTATCATTGCGAGACCATTGTCAGATCTGCTGAAAAAAGATGTCCCATTTAGGTTCGAGTTGCGCGAGCGAGAAGCGTTTGTAAGACTGAAAGCAGCGCTGAGCGAGAAACCAGTGTTGAAGCTATACTGCGTGGGGGCGGAAACCCAGCTGCATACAGATGCGTGTAGTATGGGATACGGTGCAATTTTGTTGCAACGCGACAGTGAGGACAACGCTTTTCACCCTGTGTATTATTCGAGTGGAAAGACTTCGCCGGCTGAGGAGAAATACACCAGCTACGAGCTTGAAGTTCTGGCCATCGTGAAAGCGTTAAAGAAGTTCCGCGTTTACCTGCTCGGTATCCCATTCAAAATCGTTACAGATTGTCAGGCATTCGCATTAACGATGCAGAAAAGGGACCTGTGCGTACGTGTTGCGAGGTGGGCGATCCTTTTGGAGGAATTCGACTACAAGGTGGAACATAGACCCGGGAGCAGTATGATGCATGTTGATGCGTTGAGTCGAAATCCGCTACCTGAAGTCATGCTGATAGACGAGGACGAGCGAGGGATTGTTGCACGGATAAGGAACGCGCAGCTGAAAGAAGACGACCTGCGGCAGATCCGAGACAACATAGAACAACATGAGGCCGACGGGTACATCGTAAAGAACGGCATTCTATACAGAGAGATAGGGGATACACCGTTATTGGTCGTGCCAAAGTCAATGCAAACTCAGGTGGTTCGACGAGCTCACGAATGCGGTCACTTTGGCATCACCAAAACAGAAGCGTTGCTAAGGAGGGATTATTGGTTCGGAGGAATGCGCGAAAAAGTAGAAAAGGTAGTGCAGAGTTGCATCGACTGTATCCTTGCAGAGAGAAAGCAGGGAAAACAGGAGAGGTTACTAAATAACATCGACAAGGGGGAATTGCCGCTCGACACCTACCACGTCGACCACCTTGGGCCATTACCCTCTACAAAAAAAAGTTACCGACATATCTTTGTGGTGGTGGACGCGTTCATAAAGTTTGTATGGTTGTATCCCACCAAGTCGACGGGTTCTGCCGAGGTCATTAGTCGCTTGAGGAAGCAGTCTGTGAATTTTGGGAACCCGAGGAGAATCATCTCCGATCGCGGAACAGCATTCACGGCCGGCGCCTTCGAAGACTACTTCAGGGAGGAAGGCATACAGCACGTTCGGACTACAACTGGGATCCCGCGGGCAAACGGACAAGTGGAAAGAGTGAACCGGACGCTTATTCCACTGCTGACGAAGCTATCTGCGCCAACGCCGGACAAGTGGTTCAAACACCTGGAGACAGCGCAGAGGTATTTAAATGCAGCTCCCCATGTAAGTACGAACGCTGCCCCGTTCCAGTTGTTGTTCGGAACACGAATGAGGCTGCGAGACGATCCACAGATCAGTCAGCTAATCGAGGACGAACAGGCCGCAGTGTTCCAAGAGGAACGAGATCAGTTGCGTGCAGACGCAAAGAAACGGATCGAGGAGATCCAAATCCGAAACAAGCGGGCATATAACAGGAGACGCAAGAAGGCGACAGCATACAGGACGGGAGATCTAGTGGCAATCGAGAGGATGCAGAGGGGTCCCGGGCTAAAGCTGCATCCGAAGTTTCTTGGACCGTATCGGGTGATAAAAGTCTTGCGAAATGACCGATACATAGTGCAGCGAGAAGGGGAGCACGAAGGGCCACGTACAACTTCCACGGCAGCCGATCACATGAAGTGGTGGAATGCTGACGATAGTGATGTAAGTGCGAGCAGCGATGATGAGCACATCTGAGGGCAGATGTGATTGTCAGGAAAGGCCGATTGTAATATCGTAAAATAATTTGAATTAGAGATCGGTTGAAATTAAAAAAAACCGTGTACGTCGTCTTTCTGTGGTTTGTTTACATTTAAGAGCGCCTATGTGACTAAAGTCACCTAGTTCTTACAGTAATGTGAGAAAAGCAATAAACAACGTTAGAGCAGAAGGACGGTTTAGGGTTCAAGGAGCGATGACCGAGAGGTCAGAGTATGCGAGTCGAAAAGTGAGTGTGTTGCGAGAATCAGAGTTGATCGAGACATCGAAGAGTAGAGTTGAGAGACTTGATCGAGACATCGAAGAGTAGAGTTGAGAGAGTTGATCGAGACATCGAAGAGTAGAGTTGAGAGAGCTAATCGAGTCGTCGAAGAGTAGAGTCGTTAGAGTTGATCGAGTTGTCAGTGTTGTAGAGTTGTTAGAGTTGCTAGTGAGAGAGAGAGAGAGAGTTACCAAATAGTTGTCAAGTTATTTGATGTAAATACGAGCGTTGCATTTAGTTTTCCTGTTAATCAAACATCGTTTTTCTGTCTAACTAATATCTGTATTTTCAATCCATTATTAATAAATTATAATTAATCGGACAAAATTACACCTTTAATATATTCCGATATTACAATAGTAAACGCCCCATGGTACGTTAGAAACGAGGACATTCGGAAAGACCTGGGAATACCAACAGTCAAGAAGGAGATTAGCAGATGTGCAAGAAGGTACAGAGAAAGAATAGCAACGCACCCGAACCGGCTGGCAGCGGAAGCGATCAACACATCAAGCATAGAAAGAAGATTAAAAAAGGGAACCCCTACAAATCTCATAAAGGATAAAACTTAACAAACACGAAGATGGTACCGCGCTGGGGGTAGCCACCCACATGGTAATCAAACAGCCAAAAAATTCTACCAAATGTCCAAATCGGACAAATTGTGAATGTAAACAACTAAATAATAAAAAAAAAGTAAGCGTTCGTACCAGTCTGTTGAATCACTTTGAACCGTCGCTCTGTTGGATTTTCATAATAAATTCTATTACCATATACAAAGTTCCATTTCTTCACTTTATTTGTGAAACGTTCGAACAGCGACGCGACATCATCGGGGAACTATCAATTTCGTGATTTCTTGTGTCCCCTACGTGACACTAGTAACACTACCTCTCTGACTTCTCAATTCACACTTTTCGGCTTCTCTACTGACACTGACTGTTAATTCGTCTTTCTCCCTTAGCATTGCTTTGTCTTTTTTCTTAGTCCCACCACGCACGTGTTCCGCAACCGCTCGTGTCCAGAGTCACGCCTTTTCCTCGAAACTATTCGATTAAAGGACCAACGAAACATCGATGGGCCTGTCGGCACTTCGGCTTTCTCGCGACATTGTTTATAGTTCGCCCGATATCTCTTAGGCCTTTCGTCCACAATACTTTACAATTTGTCTATTCGATAAATCTTTCTAACTTTATTGCTCATTAACATGGCCAATGCTATACTAAAGCCCTGAATTTAATTTTCTAAGACCTTATTTTACCTTTTACTTCTATTTACAATATTTTATGAGTAAACAATGAGAAATATTTATTGTGTCACACAGGACGATTTTAAGTGCAATTCTCTATATAAATCATTCTCTATGGTTATGTAATTATTTCATTCTAACGGGTTGTAATTAATTGCATATTTCTCATGTGTAAAAGCACGACCACTGAAACAGCAAAGTACGTATAGGGGTTGTGTTGTTTTTGCAAGAGATATCCTACCTTTTGCCATTGTTCGTTTGCATTTCCCATTCTCTCTTTTTTTTGAGACATTTTTATTGGTTATGTTATAAACTGACACTACATTTGATACAGAATTCAAGCAGGAATGAGAATATGCTTAATATTTATATGTCGGAGATGAAAGAACACCGGAACCTTTGGAATTTTGGATAATCCCGCAACATTGTAACCTAGAGTTTACTATAGCTGTAATTAAACAATTGTAGTTATTCAATCCGATTGTAATTGTTCGAGAGTTGTGATAGTTTGCTTGGGCTCGAGGCGACAGCCAGTCGCCGAACGTAGCCGCGGTCACGGGATGAACGCTTTGTCTAACAAAGGTAATGGAGTAATTCTATAGCTCTCCTTAAAAGAAATATTTCGGGCGGCACGCGACGGTAAACATTCCAACGGTTTCTGTCCCGTGGCTCGCCACACGCAGACCCTATTCTTCGAGCAAGATGATTGCCAGATGTCGATGCGTCTCCGCAGTACATGTTCAGCTAGCCTGAGGGCCCGTCGTAAATCTTAGGATTTAGTTGACTAAAAGTCCTTCAAACAAACAATCTTTGTCCCAGCTACGGGAAGATAGTAGAGACCTATTTTTCAACGAACGGCATCTCCCACTAGCAACTTTTCCTGGAGGGTGGCTAGCATCTTTTTCTAACCACCGATATGGAGATTGACCAATTAGCAGCAACGCCAATTTCCCTTACTTTCTGAACGAAGACTTTTCTCGACGAATCCGATGATCTCGTCTCCTTAGACACACCCCGTATAGTTTTCCTCTGTGGCATCATCGGGACGGGAATTTCATTCTATCTCGCGATCTCATCGACGAAAAGAGTAACCCCTTACGACCAGTGAAGATTACGCGTCTGACTTAGATTTTGCGAGCACGTTCATCTATCATCCCGTCGACCGCGGATTCGTTATTGAACCTAGGATCATTGTCATTAGTTTCTCGAGTATCTAACTATCACGTTTATTTGTCCGGTTCTATGATAATCGTATTTGCACTAGTCAATGTCTTCTCTATTGCATAACGACAACGTGTAACCCAAACGAAGATTCGTTTCACGCCCCTAACCCTAATTCTAATGTAAACCCGACATATATAAATTTTACAAGTTTATATTTTCTAAATTTTATATTCTATAAGTTATGCGTGTCACGGAAAGTATATGGAAAATCGCTGTAATAAATTATGAAAGTTACAGAAAAAAATCTAAAGTTATAGAAGGAATCTTATTACATATTTCATTAATTGCTGTTGCGGTATTTTGAAAACAAACTAATAGAATACAAGTCTACCCAAAATTTCATTCTTTTATTTCTCACCAAATTTTGGAAATAAGCAAGTCTCCCTTCAAGGGAAAATTTTAAATAATAATGAAATTGACAGAATTCTGCTATTACAGTAAAAAATTAATTACACCGTCATAGAAGTTACAAAATTTGTTAATTGAAATGGAAAGATAGCAACGTAATTGCTTATAAGTGCTACAAAATATAAAACAAGAAAGAGCAGAGAGCAGTCTCATTGGCAAAAAAGGATTAGCTAAAATAGTAGGACTTGCGATAAACCGTACAATGTATTTTGCATTGTATGCAGCGATATAAGCATTTGCAACATGCAACGCTACGACCTTAGATTTCATTCACACTTCAACGTAAAGAAAAACGTATAGAGTTCATAAAGATACTTGTACAGTATACAATGTCGAAAACATTAAAGAAATGCAATCCGTCTAGTTGAACGGAATTGTAGAATATTCAGGAAGTTCCTAGCCAACAATATATATTATCTACTATATTGTAATTTTTCGTATATCGACATATGTTAGAGATATATATAACAAATCTAAAGATATAGATATTGGTAATCATATCGTCGAAAATTCTATGCAGATTGGACAATGACACAGCAACGTTTTGAACTTGTGATATATATGTCGGAGATGAAAGGAAAACCGGAGCCTTCCATTTGCAATTTTAGGAAAAGTTCTCTAATGCTTTATCTTAGACTTTATCATAGCTGTAATTAAGCAATTGTTGTCATTTGATCTGATTGTAATTGTTCGAGATTTGTGATTGGGTTCGAAATTTGGTTCGAAATTGGGCTCGAGGTGACAACTGGTCGCCGAACGTAGCCACGGTCACGGGATAAACGTTTTGCCTGACGAAGGTGTGAATCGGTTGTATAGTTCTCCCTAGAAATGTGGTTGTGGAGGCATACGGCCTCAAGAACGGGCCTGGCCTTTGGAGATGTCGATATAATGGGACACACGTTGTATTAAGAATCAAACTCCAGACAGAAACTGTCTAGCAACGGCGTTTGGAACTTTCTCGATGCTTCCAAAGAGTATACAACAAACTTTTGGCAGAAACTGCCTAGCAACGGCGATTGGAACCTTCGCGATGCTTCCAGCGAGCATATAACAAACAAATGCAGTCGTACAGCGAGAAAGATTTTCATCAGATTATCATTCGTGTGATCGCCTTGGAAAGTGATACATCGAGCAGTTTACCGAGCGTCTCAGCAATCGCATTTTGTGTCTAAAATTACTCTACGCATAGTAAAGAGTTATCCCGTTGACCGTGGATTCGTTTGAACCCAAGAACATTGTTAATAACGTTTATTAAACTCATTATTCGTTAAACTTATTATTCGTAAAACATATTATTCGTTAATCTTATTATTCGTTAAACTTATTATTCGTTAATCTTATTATTCGTTAAACTTATTATTCGTAAAACATATTATTCGTTAATCTTATTATTCGTTAAACTTATTATTCGTTAATCTTATTATTCGTTAAACTTATTATTCGTTAATCTTATCATCCGTTAAACCTATTATTCGTTAATCTTATTATTCGTTAAACTTATTATTCGTAAAACATATTATTCGTTAATCTTATTATTTGTTAAACTTATTATTCGTTAAACTTATTATTCTTTAATCTAATCGTTAGTTAAACTTATTGTTTGTTAATCTTATTATTCATTAAACTCAATATTCATAATATTTTGTAAAATCTTGTATATACGCGTAAATATAATCTCTGTTTTGTAAAACAATGGCTAATTCAAACGAAGAATCGTTACGCGCCTTAAATTCTAATGTTAACCCGACATATATTTATGTGACGGGGAATTTGAATAATTTGGCAGACTCGTAAATAATTATTAGCAAAAAATAAAAGAAAAAATTTGCGGTTTGAAGTTTGACACAGTAACGGGAAAAAGATGAACAACGTGATTCGCTTAAAACGCGCAGAATTATATACAGATACAAATATAAAAAGAAGAAAACTATAACGATTCCAATCTGTCGTTTGTGCACTCAAATCACATAATCGCGTGAATAGCACACAGTTTTGTAACAACTTTACACAAGGAAATGGACCCAATTATTTTTGTCAGATATGCGATGCAGCACATCAGTTTTCTAATTACGAAGATGAGATCCTCCTTATTTCACAAACGAATACATTTGTATACTTCGAATGTAGAATCATGCTTTATCTGTAAGGAAACTATATCCAGAATTTTAACTTGTTTCTCTTAATACAAGGATTGTGCAATGTAATATAGCAACAATAATATAACATAATATCAAGTTACAATTTGGATAAACGAATAAATGAAACATTTGCTTATGTAATACAAACAAAACTATACGCAGTGAGGTCGCAATCGATGGAGAAGTTTGTAAGAAGCAAAAACTTCTTGAAGAGAACTAATGAACACCTCAAAAATATTTGAAAATTGAAAATCTTATGAACAACCTACTTTTAGATGAATATGCGGCATTCACTACAGACGTAATTGCATTTTTTTGTACATAAAAATGCAGTTCGCGTAACTTCACCTCCAGTTACTAAACAGGAGCACAAAGTTTCACTGCTTTAACTGCAGACAACGCACTCCGTCATTTCCTCTTTTATGTCGTTGCAGTCATCCTTGTACGAGTTACAATATTCCTTGTACCATTGAAAACTGGCTATAGTCACGGTATTGGTGACAATACAATTAATACAATGTATCAGTGCGGTAGTACTGTTAGGTAGATGATACATTTACACTGTACATGGGAATGTGTGTATAAGCGTCAGAGGACGTCCAGGTCTTAGTTGAGACAAAAGACTGTTGGTAGCTGTTAGAAGCATCTAGAATAGTCTGTTTGACAACAAGCGTGCGTGTTAGAGGGCTATCGAGGTCTTCAGAGTGTAATATATATGTATCGATGTTGTGTGCAAATAAAGCAATTAATTTATTATACTTTAACAAGTACATTCCAACCGAACAGATGTATTGTCAACAATTACGTTTCTCATCAAAATACGTGTACATCAAAAATTGGGTGTCGAACCCACCCAAAATTTTCAAACCAACGTCACTGCACTCAAGACTGTCTATAGATAATATGCAAAGAAAAACCTGAAAACACCTGAAGTCAAAAAGGTTTCAAGTGAAAACATATTTAGTGCTTGCACAGGAGAGTAAAATCAATCATCGCTGTATGAAAATTGCAACTGCTTATGAATGCATTTTCAACTTGGATTTGAAAATCCTGTAAGATATTCTTATTGGCATTTGAGTCTATTGGGACAACCATCTCATATGGACTGCCTTAAAATGTATGGAGTTTTTTGTTCTGAATAACCTATTCCTGAAATGGGTCTCCTGCCAAATTTTTAACTCAGGTCGTTTTGTGAAATTACTTGATCATATGTCGCACTGCAACACTGTAGTAAATTTGGATATCAAAAATTTGATCTATATGAACGTTCGCTGAACTCGATGTATGTTTTTATTACCATCATATGATATTGCTCCATATCATGAAATATATACATGCTGTAATAGGAATACTATCGAGATCTAATCTCTTCAAATGAGCGAGTGGCAAATGACGATGCGTATTGATAAGGTTGCTCGATGAAGATCAATTACGTACTGTGTCCGCGGATTCCAAAAAATGAGTGCCTAAGTAGATGGAAAAAGGAGAGAAAACAGATAGGTCACAAAGAGCTAATTATTGTAAGGGAGGAAAGCTAAAACTCCAAATAAAGAACAAAAAGGAACAAGTTGCTTATGACGCTATCGTTCCTGGTCTTCTGTGTTCGGTCACAATTACCTACATCGCTCTTGCAGTATATTGTAGCAGGTTGTGTAGTATATTTGAGCATATTGTATTATATTTTCATGCGTACTATCTCTTCGATCACTTGTTTTCACCATTAAGACAAAAGAATAAAATGCTGATATAAGATGCTTATTGTGATCTCAACTTAAGAAAGGAGACACTTCTTTTGATGTATATTCGAAACGGGAACATGTATCACTCTCGATGATGACCTTCATTGTTAGATTGAATTTTAGGTTTAAAAATTTGTATTTCAAAATGTGGTAGGAAGAGGATAAAACAAATTGTTAGTAATACTGAAAATTACATTTATTTTTACTGAAATCACTGAAATTGATACTAAGATCAGTGAAATTATTATTTTTCTAAAAATATTCAAGCCTTGAACTTTTTTTTCGTGGGGAGATCCTCATGGACACTGTCGGGGTAGTGTCGGACTTACCAACTAAAACCCCGCGATAGTGTCACACGCTCAAGAAGACCACCGCTTAGAAACCACAGTATAAAACCCTCCAAAATAAGCGCTCGAATCAATCTGTTAAAATATCTTGACGCAGTCTCTTGTAATACTTTAAATCATTCTGTAACACTTTGAACCGTTACTCTGTTAGATCTGCATAATAAACTCTATTATCATATATAAAAGTCAATTTCTTCACCTTGGCCTACTTGACGCCTAATAGAGGTGCACCGGGACCTCTTTCGAAATTCAAGCCTTGAACTGCTCCGAATATTCATCGGATTTGAGTATTCGATACAGAAAATTTCTGGGTAAATTTAGTCAAAAATGTTTTCGCAGAAGGAAGTCAATTTCAAACAGTAAGTTAACTTGAGAGAATTAGATTATAAAGTTCTGGCATAATAATATAATTTTGCATAAAATAATAAAAAAATGAATACGTCGAAACATTTTACAAAAGAAATAAAGCATGAAATGTTAGAAAAAGTGAATCGATTATTAGTTTTACAGCGTATTTTACATAACACGCTGTATCAGCTTGTCTTTTATTTAAATTTTTGTTACATGATTTTCATAATATATTCTTGAAATAAAGTTGAATATATAGTACAATGCTATAGGCCTACTGCGAGAAATACATCTTAAAAACAGCAACATTAGTAGAGAAGAAGTGTTCAAGCCTATATCCAAATATGATATAGTGCTGAAAAACTAAAATTAATATATCTTAAGAATGCTTATAATCTATGTTCTATTAGTGATTTTCCACATGTTCAACGAGATATGCAGTATAGAGGACATATCAATTTGTTTTTTATTTATGTTGAGTCACAAATCAGAATATTGAGTACGTTATTTTCCCGCGGATTGTAAAATTATAAATTGTAAAAGTGTCGCGGCTCATTTTATTATCGTAGTGTCTGTTCAAAATTTGTCAATGTATATTGCGACCTGGGGATTACGGTAGTGAATATGCAACAATCGAATGCCCCAGCCATATTTATATATTATGCCATATTTATTCCTATCGTGGGTTCGATAATAAAATATCGGGTTTATCGGTCGCATACAGAGCTGAATCTTTCTGGATTATAGCCTTTACCTTTACGATTCCTTCTTGTTTTTGTCATTTCTTTTATATGTGTTGTCGATCGCATTCCTGTGGCTTCGAACTTCGGACACGCTCAAGCCCAGCCTATGGATGGACTGAATGGCGCACGCCACCGTGACCTCGGCAAGGCGCAGCGTCTCGTACCACCAACACCACCCAGCCAGGACCAAGGTGTCGTCAGCGTAACACACCATGCCTGTGCGCGGGGGCAGGGGACAGCGAAGGATCGCGTCGTAAGCGATGATCCACGGGATAGGGCCCAAGACGGAACCCTGCGGAACACCTCGCTCGACGGGCCATCGCTCTTCCCCATATCCGCCGGTGTACTCGACCCATCTGCCATCCAAATAGGCGCGGATGACTCAGACAAAATAGGGAGGCACTTCGAAGTGTTCTGGGCCTCCACTATCTCTTTCCATGGTATGGCGTTGAACGCGTTGGTGACGGCCAAGGACACAGCCAACGCCACATCAGTCCGAGAAACCATGGCCTCTGCCATGGCCCTCACGCGATTTACCGCGTCCACGGTCGAACGGCCCCGGCGAAAGCCATATTGGCTGTCGTCAACCGGGCACCCTCCCCGCCATATGGGTTTACAGACGGGCGGCAAATATTCTCACAAAAGCTTGCCAACCTCGTCCAGAAGGCGCACACCGGCCGATACGCGGATGATGAGTCAGACGGATGAACCTCCTTCCGCAGCAGGACCAGCCTAACTGTCCGCCATATCCTGGGATAGACACCCTCCCTCAGGCATCTGCTATATAGATGCCGCAGACGGGGGGCCAAGTGTTTATGGACTCCACTCAAACCCGACCTGGGATCCCATCCGGACCCGATGCTACATCGCGAGAGGCCATTCACGAAAACTAACATAGTTCATAATGCTACTTGGGCCAGGCAAAGACCCACACCCAACTGCATCTTACAGGCCAATATCACTACTTTCTGTGTGTTACTACCGTTCGTGGAGAGACGCGATCGCTAGGAAATCGCGTCAGCGAGAGGCGTAAATTCTCGCTACGATTCTGTTAATCGACGCCGCGAAATAGTCGTTCCCCTGTTTCGATCAAGATAACAGAGGTGGTTCAATGAATTTGACATTGTATTAACAGGTTAACATACGATAGTATATTTGATAATAATATGATGAACACGCCACAAATTGTTTAACAACGAATACTGTAAATGTGGTACAGAAAGTTGATCCGACTTTATGATATCTCTCAATGAATTCGTTAGACTATGCGATTTTGATTTTACTCGTCAGACCTCTCGATGTATAACGTTTGCTCGTCAGAAGGGGATGACTGCCCTTCGATCATTTCTTTTTCTTCTCTGGGAGACGACCCCCACTATGCTCGGGTCACGCCACCGTTCGCGCCTATGATCACGTATGCCGCCTTTTTTTGTGGAAAAGTAACGGACCAAAATCGACGTTTCTAGATCTCGCTGCTTGGTGACAACCATGCGTTCGTCGATACATTATATATGTTCCGTCGGACAGATGAGACGATCTGCCTGCGACACTGTAGGACCGCGTGCGACGGTTAGAAATACAGCCTGTGGTAAGCCTCGGTGGCGTAACACTGTGTTTTCCAAATATTAGAGAAAATAATATACGACCGTCTAAAATCAACAATAGAGAAAGAAAATTAATATAGATCATCAATTTGGATTCAAAACAAACACTCCACCATAGAGCAAAATGCTCAGGCTTGTCAACGAAATTTTGCTAGCAATAAAAAGAAACAATACCGTAAGGCCCTTTCATGAATCAAAAGACATTTCCCGGAACAAATCTACCACTTACTTGAATCATATTTAAGCAACAGAACATTTGTAGTAAAAATAAGGGATGTATATTCTGAAGTTAAAAGCCTCAAGGTAGGGGTACTGTAAACAAACGTCTTAGGACCAATATTATAGACGGTATACACGGCCAACGTACCAACAACTACCAACATCAAAATATTGACATTCGCGGACGATACAGTTGTACTAGTCAAGCACACTCAATCCAAAAACAGCAATCACATTACTACAAGAGTATATAAAATAGAAATATTGTGGGAAGATAAACAAACAAAAGCAAAACCCCAGTAGATACAACCACATTACATTTCACACTACAAAAACGGAAGCCACCAAGTAAAGCAAGTTAAATACCTAGGTCTTCACTTAAGCTCACAACTTACATGGAAGCATCATATTAAATCAATTACAGACAAAACACGGATAAAAGAAGACAGATGTGTACAGATTAACCAGTCGAAAATCTAAATTCAGCATAGAAAAAAATTAAGAATTTACGCGATTTTACGCGAAGAAATTTTTGGGGAACATCCTCTAGTACTTCCAGCCTAGATTTTATCATAGCTGTAATTGTTTGAGATTTGTGACATCGAGATTGGGTTCCAGGTGACAATTGGTCGCCGAACGTAGCCACGGTCACGGGATGGACGTTTTGCCTAACGGAGGTCTGGAGTGGTTGTATGGGTTTTCCGGAGAAATGTGGTTGTGGCGGCATGCGGCCCTCGAGAGCGGGCCTCCAGCTACCATGCGCGATGTTGCCTCGAGGTGCCGATGCAATGGGACATACATTGTATTAATAATCAAACTCCAGGCAAAACTGCCTAGCAACGGCGTTTGGAACATCTCTCGATGCTTCCAACGAGTGTGTATCAAACTTCAGGCAGAGGCTGCCTAGGAACGGACGTTTGGAACCTCTCGATGCTTCCAAACGAGTATAGAAAACAAATGCAATCGTACAGCGAGAAAAATTTCCACGAGGCTGGCATCCGTCCGGTTGCCTTGAGAGTGATTACATCGAGCATTTTTCAACAATCGTATTTTTTTGCGTGGATTCGTTTGAAACCCAAAACATTGATTAATAATGCTCATTCAAACTTCCACTATTCGTAAATAATATTTTCTTCATTAAACTTACTTTTCGTTAAACTTATTATTCATTAGACTTATTATCTGTTAAACTTAATTATTCCGTACAATTTATTATCTCACTCAACTCTCAATTGTTCATCAAACTTATTATTTAAACTGCTTAGTTTGCTAAGCTTTGTGATAGTCCTGTAGTACTCGTGTAAATATAATCTCGGCTTTGTGAGATGATTGGTTAATCCACGCGAAGAGTTGTTACGCCCCCAAATTCCACATCTTTAACCCTCGATCATTACATGTCGGGTTTACATTGAGAATTAGGGTTAGGGACGTGAAACAAATCTTGTATGGATTTACATACACATTGTCGTTATGCAATAGAGAAGACATTGACTAGTGCAAATACGATTATTATAGAATTTTGACAACTAATCGTGGCAACTCAAAACTCGAGAAACTAATGACAATGAACCTAGGGTTCAAACAAATCCCGGTCAACGGATGATGGATGAACATGCTCACACAATATTCAAGCTTCCTGACTCTTTGTTAAAACGTGGAATATCCACCGAGCGTACAGCATTTACCAGGGTGGCCCGCTAATACGACTCACGGAGAGAATGACTTTCCGTCGCGCTGATGTGGGAGGAAAGTTATGATGGGGGTGTCTAAGGACACGAGATCATCGGATTCGTGCCGAGGATAGCCTTCGTTCTAGGCTATGAGGGAAATTGGCGTTGCTGCTGCTAATTGGTCAATCCCTCCATATCGGTGGTTAGAAAAGATAGCCGCCCTCCATAGGGAAAGTTAAGTAGTGGGGATCGATGAGAAGCTCTTGTAAGAAGCAAAAACTTCTTGAAGAGAACTAATGAACACCTCAAAAATATTTGAAAATTGGAAACGAGAACAACCTACTCTTTAGATGAATATGCGGTATCTACTAGCGATGCACTCGTATTCTTTTGAAAGCGCACGCAGTTCGCATAACTTCACCTCCAGTTACTAAACAGGAGCACAAAGTTTCCACTTGCTTTAACTTTGCATACACGCTTACTCCGTCATTTCCTCTTTTTATGTCGTTGCAGTCATCCTTGTACGAGTTAAGCAATATTCCTTGTACCATTGAAAAACTGGCATATAGTCACGGTATTGGTGACAATACAATTAGCATACAAATGTATCAGTGCGGGTAGTACTGTTAGGTAGAGATGCTTTGCACTATACCGGAATGTGTATGCAAGCGTCGAGAGGACGTTCCAAAACGTGATTGAGACAAAAGACTGTTGGTAGCTGTTAGAAGGCATCTAGAATAGTCTGTTTGACAACAAGCGTGCGTGTTAGAGAGGGGCTATGAGGTTCTTACAGAGTGTAATATATATGTATCGATGTTGTGTGCAAGGAGAAGCTTAATTTATGATCACTTTATCAAGTACATTTCCAACCGAACAAGAATGTTTGTCAACAATTACATTTCTCATCAAAATACATGTACACAAAAATTGGGTGTCGAACCCACCCAAAATTTTCATAAACGTAACTGCACTCAAGACTGTCTATAGATAATATGCAAAAGTTAAAAACCTGAAAACACACCAAGTCAAAAAGAATTCAAGTGAAAACATATTTAGTTGCTTTAAAAACTAAAAGAGAGTAAAATCAATCATCAGCTGTATGAAAATTGCAACTGCTTATGAATGCATTTTCAACTTGGATTTGAAAAATCCTGTAAGATATTCTTATTGGCATTTCAGTCACGTATATTGGGACAACCATCTCATACCTGGCCTGCACTTACAAAATGTGTGAAGTTTTTGTTCCAATAACCTATTCTGAAATGGGTCTCCTGCCAAATTTTTTAACTCAGGACGTTTTGTGAAATTACTTGATCATATGTCGCACCTGCAACACTGTAGTAAATTTGGATATCAAAAAATTTGATCTATATGAACGTTCGCTGAACTCGATGTATGTTTTATTACCATCAATGATATTACTCCATAGCCTGAAATATACACATGCTGTAATAGGAATACTATCGAGATCTAATCTCTTCAAATGGGCGAGTGGGCAAATGACGATGCGTATTGATAGCGGTTGCTCGATGAAGATCAATAGCGTACTGTGTCCAAGCGGATTCAAAAAAAGAGTGCCTAAGTAGATGGAAAAAGGAGAGAAAACAGATAGGTCACAAAGAGCTAATTATTGTAAGGGAGGAAAGCTAAAACTCCAAAAGAACAAAAGGCAGTGCTTATGACGCTATCGTTCCTGGCTTCGGTTCGGTACAGTTACTACATCGCTCTTGCAGTATATTGTAGCAGGTTGTGTAGTATATTTGAGCATATTGTATTATATTTTTCATGCGTACTCTCTCTTCGATCACTTGTTTTTCACCATTAAGACAGAAGATAAAATGCTGATATAAGATCTTATTGTGATCTCACTTAAGCCAAGGAGACACTTCTTTTTGATGTATATTCCGAACCGGGAACATGTATCACTCCCGATGATGACCTTCATTGTTAGATTGAATTTTAGGTTTAAAATTTAGGGTATTTCAAAATGTGGTAGGAAGAGGATAAAACAAATTGTTAGTAATACTGAAAATTACATTTATTTTTACTGAAATCACTGAAATTGATACTAAGATCAGTGGAAATTATTATTTTCTAAAAAATATTCATTCAAGCCTTGAACTTTTTTTTTCGGGGAGATCCTCATGGACACTGTCGGGGTAGTGTCGGACTTACCAACTAAAACCCCGCGATAGTGTCACACGCTCAAGAAGACCACCGCTTAGAAACCACAGTATAAAAACCCTCCAAAATAAGCACTCGAATCAATCTATTCCAAAAGTATCTTGACGCAGTCTCTTGTAATACTTTAAATCATTCTGTAACACTTTGAGACCGTTACTCTGTTAGATCTGCATAATAAACTCTATTATCATATATAAAAGTCAATTTCTTCACCTTGGCCTACTTGACGCCTAATAGAAGTGCACCAGGACCTCTTTCGAAATTCAAGCCTTGAACTGCTCCGAGTATTATTCATCGTTTGAGGGTATTCGATGCAGAAGATTTCTGGGTAAATTTAGTCAAAATGTTTTCGCAGAAGGGTCAATTTCAAACAGTAAGTTAACTTGAGAGAATTAGATTATAAAGTTCTGGCATAATAATATAATTTTGCATAAAATAATAAAAAATGAATACGTCAGAAACATTTTACAAAAAGAAATAAAGCATGAAATGTTAGAAAAAGTGAATCGATTATATAGTTTTACAGCGTATTTTACATAACACGCTGTATCAGCTTAATCTTTTATTTAAATTTTTTGTTACATGATTTCATAATATATTCTTGAAATAAAGTTGAATATATAGTACAATGCTATAGGCCTACTGCGAGAAATACATCTTAAAAACAGCAACATTAGTAGAGAAGAAGTGTTCAAGCCTATATCCAAATATGATATAGTGCTGAAGAACTAAGATTAATATATCTTAAGAATGCTTATAATCTATGTTCTATTAGTGATTTTCCACATGTTCAACGAGATATGCAGTATAGAGGACATATCAATTTGTTTTTTATTTATGTTGAGTCACAAATCAGAATATTGAGTACGTTATTTTCCCATGGATGTAAAATTATAAATTGTAAAAGTGTCGCGGCTCATTTTATTATCGTAGTGTCTGTTCAAAAATTTGTCAATGTATATTGCGACCTGGGGATTACGGTAGTGAATATGCAACAATCGAATGCCCCAGCCATATTTTTATATATTATGCCATATTTATTCCTATCGTGGGTTCGATAATAAAATATCGCGGGTTTATCGGTCGCATACAGAGCTGAATCTTTCTGGATTATAGCCTTTACCTTTACGATTCCTTCTTGTTTTTGTCATTTCTTTTTATATGTGTTGTCGATCGCATTCCTGTGGCTTCGAACTTCGGACACGCTCAAGCCCAGCCTATGGATGGACTGAATGGCGCACGCCACCGTGACCTCGGCAAGGCGCAGCGTCTCGTACCACCAACACCACCCAGCCAGGACCAAGGTGTCGTCAGCGTAACACACCATGCCTGTGCGCGGGGGCGGGGACAGCGAAGGATCGCGTCGTAAGCGATGATCCACGGGGATAGGGCCCAAGACGGAACCCTGCGGGAACACCTCGCTCGACGGGCCATCGCTCTTCCCCCATATCCGCCGGTGTACTCGACCCATCTGCCATCAAATAGGCGCGGATGAGCTCAGACAAAAATAGGGAGGCACTTCCGAAGGTGTTCTGGGCCTCCACTATCTCTTTCCATGGTATGGCGTTGAACGCGTTGGTGACGGCCAGGACACAGCCAACGCCACATCAGTCCGAGAAACCATGGCCTCCGCCATGGCCCTCACGCGATTTACCGCGTCCACGGTCGAACGGCCCCGGCGAAAGCCATATTGGCTGTCGTGTCAACCGGGCACCCTCCCCGCCATATGGGTTTACAGACGGGCGGCAAATATTCTCACAAAAAGCTTGCCAACCTCGTCCAGAAGGCACACCGGCCGATACGCGGATGATGAGTCAGACGGATGAACCTCCTTCCGCAGCAGGACCAGCCTAACTGTCCGCCATATCCTGGGATAGACACCCTCCCTCAGGCATCTGCTATATAGATGCCGCAGACGGGGGGCCAAGTGTTTATGGACTCACTCAAACCCGACCTGGGATCCCATCCGGACCCGATGCTACATCGCGAGAGGCCATTCACGAAAACTAACATAGTTCATAATGCTACTTGGGCCGGCAAAGCACCCACACCCAACTGCATCTTACAGGCCAATATCACTACTTCTGCGTATTGTTACTACCGTTCGTGGAGAGACGCGATCGCTAGGAAATCGCGTCAGCGAGAGGCGTAAATTCTCGCTACGATTCTGTTAATCGACGCCGCGAAATAGTCGTTCCCCTGTTTCGATCAAGATAACAGAGGTGGTTCAATGAATTTGACATTGTATTAACAGGTTAACATACGATAGTATATTTGATAATAATATGATGAACACGCCACAAATTGTTTAACAACGAATACTGTAAAATGTGGTACAGAAAGTTGATCCGACTTTATGATATCTCTCAATGAATTCCGTTAGACTATGCGATTTTGATTTTACTCGTCAGACCTCTCGATGTATAACGTTTGGCTCGTCAGAAGGGATGACTGCCCTTCGATCATTTCTTTTTCTTCTCTGGGAGACGACCCCCACTATGCTCGGGTCACGCCACCGTTCGCGCCTATGATCACGTATGCCGCCTTTTTTTGTGGAAAAGTAACGGACCAAAATCGACGTTTCTAGATCTCGCTGCTTGGTGACAACTATGCGTTCGTCGATACATTATATATGTTCCGTCGGACAGATGAGACGATCTGCCTGCGACACTGTAGGACCGCGTGCGACGGTTAGAAATACAGCCTGTGGTAAGCCTCGTGGCGTAACACTGTGTTTTCCAAATATTAGAGAAAATAATATACGACCGTCTAAAATCAACAATAGAGAAAGAAAAATTAATATAGATCATCAATTTGGATTCAAAAACAAACACTCCACCATAGAGCAAATGCCCAGGCTTGTCAACGAAATTTTGCTAGCAATAAAAAAGAAACAATACCGTAAGGCCCTTTTCATGAATCAAAAGACATTTCCCGGAACAAATCTACCACTTACTTGAATCATATTTAAGCAACAGAACATTTGTAGTAAAAATAAGGGATGTATATTCTGAAGTTAAAAGCCTCAAGGCAGGGGTACCGTAAACAAACGTCTTAGGACCAATATTATAGACGGTATACACGGCCAACGTACCAACAACTACCAACATCAAAATATTGACATTCGCGGACGATACAGTTGTACTAGTCAAGCACACTAATCCAAAAACAGCAATCACATTACTACAAGAGCATATAAAAATAGAAATATTGTGGGAAGATAAACAAACAAAAGCAAACCCCAGTAGATACAACCACATTACATTTACACTACGAAAACGGAAGCCACCAAGTAAAGCAAGTTAAATACCTAGGTCTTCACTTAAGCTCACAACTTACATGGAAGCATCATATTAAATCAATTACAGACAAAACACGGATAAAAGAAGACAGATGTACAGATTAACCAGTCGAAAATCTAAATTCAGCATAGAAAATAAATTAAGAATTTACGCGATTTTACGCGAAGAAATTTTGGGAACATCCTCTAGTACTCTAGCCTAGATTTTATCATAGCTGTAATTGTTCGAGATTTGTGACATCGAGATTGGGTTCCAGGTGACAATTGGTCGCCGAACGTAGCCACGGTCACGGGATGGACGTTTTGCCTAACGGAGGTCTGGAGTGGTTGTATGGGTTTTCCGAGAAATGTGGTTGTGGCGGCATGCGGCCTCGGGAGCGGGCCTAGCCACGTGCGATGTTGCCTCGGAGGTGCCGATACAATGGGACATACATTGTATTAATAATCAGACTCCAGGCAAAAACTGCCTAGCAACAGCGTTTGGAACATTCTCGATGCTTCCAACGAGTGTGTATCAAACTTCAGGCAGAGGCTGCCTAGCAACGGACGTTTGGAACCTTCTCGATGCTTCCAAACGAGTATAGAAAACAAATGCAATCGTACAGCGAGAAAAATTTCCACGAGGCTGGCATCCGTCCGGTTGCCTTGGAGAGTGACACATCGAGCATTTTTCAACAATCGTATTTTTGCGTGGATTCGTTTGAACCCAAAAACATTGTTAATAATGCTCATTAAACTTACTATTCGTAAATAATATTATTCATTAAACTTACTTTTCGTTAAACTTATTATTCATTAGACTTATTATCTGTTAAACTTAATTATTCGTACAATTTATTATTCACTAACTTCATTGTTCATCAAACTTATTATTTATTAGACTTATTATTTGTTAAGCTTTGTGATAGTCTTGTATATTCGTGTAAATATAATCTCGGCTTTGTGAAACGATGGCTAATCCACGCGAAGAGTTGTTACGCGCCCAAAATTCCAATCTTAACCCGACATATATGTCGGGTTTACATTAGAATTAGGGTTAGGGACGTGAAACAAATCTTCGTATGGATTACACATTGTCGTTATGCAATAGAGAAGACATTGACTAGTGCAAATACGATTATTATAGAATTAGACAAGTAACCGTGGTAATCAGGTACTCGAGAAACTAATGACAATGAACCTAGGTTCAATAACGAATCCGCGGTCAACGGGATGATGGATGAACATGCTCACAATATCTAAGTCGGACTCTTTGTTAAAACGTGGAATATCCACCGAGCGTACAGACACTAGGTAACTCGCTAATACGACCTCACGAGAGAATGACTTTCCGTCGCGCTGATGCTGCGGAGGAAAGCTATGATGGGGTGTGTCTAAGGACACGAGATCATCGGATTCGTCGAGGATAGCCTTCGTTCAGAAGGCGAGGGAAATTGGCGTTGCTGCTAATTGGTCAATCTCCATATCGGTGGTTAGAAAAGATGCTAGCCGCCCTCCAAGGAAAGTTGCTAGTGGGGAACGCCGATCGTTGAAACATAGGTCTCTCCTATCTTCCCGTAGTTGGGACAAAGACTGTTTGTCTGTTTGAAGGACTTTAGGTAACTAGATATTACTGTTTATAACGGTCCTTGGGCTAGCCGATCACGTACTGCGGAGACGCGTTGACATCTGGTAAACATCCTGCCCGGAGAATAGGATCTGCGTGTGGCGAGCTACGGGACAGAGACCGTTGGAATGTTTACTGCCACGTGCCGCCACAAATCTTTCTTTTAAGGAGAGAGCTATAGAATTATTCCGTACCTTTGTTAGACAAAGCGTTCATCCCGTGACCGCGGCTACGTTCGGCGACTGGCTGTCGCCTCGAGCCCAAGATCACTATCACAAATCTCAAACAAATACAATCGGATCGAAAGACGACAATTGTTTAATTACGCCTATGGTAGAATCTAGATTACGGTGTTAGGGGATTATCCCGAAGTTCCAAAGGGGAGGCTTCGATGTCATTTCATCTCCGACACGGCCATCCTGACTATCACACGTCCTCGGGTGTAGCTAAAATATTGGGTTTTCCTAATATTAGATTTGGTACAATCAACATTATTTACAACTTAATCAAATGTCAAATAAACCAAGGGTCCAGTTCGATAACAGGATTTTGTTAGAGATTTCGGTAACAAGAGTAAAAGGACAGAATTATTAACATTATGATTCGTATTCGAAATATTAGTTGCATCCTGTGGTTTATCAGTCGGGTCGTAGTGGCGTGACGGACTATTTATGATTTTGCACCCAGATGAATCTTGATTTTGTAGATCGCACGACCGCACAGAGTTTCACTGGTGGTGCGTGCGAACATACGACCGATTGAGGTTCGTAACATTGCAACTGATTGTGCGTGCGAGTACACGACCGCTTCGGGCTCCTGGCGTTGCCGCTAACAGTGCATGTGAATACACGACCGCTTCGGGCTCCTGGCTTTGCCGCTTGCAGTGCATGTGAATACACGACCGCTTCGGCCTCCTGGCGTTGCCGCTAGCAGTGCATGTGAATACACGACCGCTTCGGGCTCCTGGCGTTGCCGCTAACAGTGCATGTGAATACACGACCGCTTCGGGCTCCTGGCGTTGCGCTAATGACCCTCGGGGGTCGGGGTACTCATATTGCTCGGGTCACTGTCCTCGCCACCACTAACAACGTCCAAATCCGCAGGAATGCGACTATCTGGCATCCTTCTTAGCCTGTCGTGACTATACTTGTAAGAGCGTTTGCCGTCTAACGTTTTTAGAATATATCGGTCCCCCTCCAAAATCTCCGCTATCCTACATGGACCCTTAAATTTGGGATCTAATTTACTTTGGTTTCTTTCTTCAATTTTGCGTAATACAAAATCACCGAGGTTGAATCTAACTAT
This sequence comes from Bombus sylvicola, assembly GCA_019677175.1. Lineage (NCBI taxonomy): Eukaryota > Metazoa > Arthropoda > Insecta > Hymenoptera > Apidae > Bombus > Bombus sylvicola. The sequence goes on from JACSOB010000099.1 coordinate 100,306, forward strand.
TTTAGCTTTAGTTTTGTCAAATCCATCTTTATCGTACTTAACACTAATTTCTATATTCTCTATTGCCTGCTGTCTTATATCAGAGATATCTACTTCTCTTTCTTCGATATTATCGGGTATCAACGAGTCGTAAGGTCTTTGCTGTTCTACCAATTAATAGTTCCAATGGACTCGATTTAGTCACGCGGTTGGTAGTGTAATTTAAAACCAGTTGTATTTTGCCAGTTGTGTATAGCCACGATCGCCCGGTCGTTTCTATGATTGTGAACATAATTTTCAACGTACCCATAATAAACTCTACCTATCCGTCGGCCCTACTCGCACCGGTTGAGATTAAGTGGAGTTTAGTGTTTACCTTGACAGAAATCTTGGAATTCTTTACCCGTAGGACACCTCTCTTGATCCGCTATTATCCGGCAAGGACTGCCGAATAGAAATATAGCATACTTAAGTGCTTTAACGGTACTAAGGGAATCTATTTTACGAGTATGATGCAGATATGCGAATTTAGTGAAGACGTTGACCAAAACAACGACATATTATTTTGGACCACTTTTACCGCTTAGTTTGCCCGTTATGTCTTAGGTATAGGATGTAATTCAGCTTGTATTTTACGATGAAGGGTGCCGAACCGTAACTCGTACGTATTCGCGACGTCTTCCGCGAGCTCTTCGTTCTGCGATTTATTGACGATCTCAGAAATTTGGGGGTCGCGACGTTATTCCGCTAATAGCCAATCTTCGGAGATTTCGGTCAGACTAATTTCCTTCTATATGACTTCGTTGATCGTACGGTGATCCAAGTCTACGGGATTTCGCGAGAGGAAATCTACGTAGGCCATTCGTTTACCCTCCCGGTACTGAATGTCAAAAGTAAAAGTTTGTAAATAAGCCCACCACCTGTAAACCCTGTCATTTAAATTTACCTTACTACTGGATGCCTTCAAAGAATTACAATCGGAGACGACAAGAAATTCTCGTCCGTGGAGATAATGACGGAAATGTTTGACGGCGTTTCCAACTGCTAACGTTTTCTAGTTCGTAAGAATGATACCTAGATTCCGCAGGGCTACTTCTTATACTGTAATATTCTATTACTCTATTTTTACCTTCAATCTTGTGCATTAAAACAACCTCATATCCGTCCGAACTAGCGTCGGTATGACGTTCTATCGGATAGTTCGGGTCAAACACCATTAACATCGGCGCGTCGACCAGAACGGAAATTTCCTTTTGCCTTATTATTATTATTATTATTATTATTATTTCATGCCTATGCGCCCAAGTTATGTTTCTATCACCGGAAGTAAGTGCATACGAGGGTTTCGTTACCTGTGAAGCTTTAGGGACGAATTTTCGGAAATAAAAGGTCAAACCTATGAACTGCCTGAGCTGCGTGACGGTTGTTGACGCAGGTAAAAAAAAACTCAAGGTGTGTATTTTACCCGGACTGGGACGAACTTCTCCGCTATGAATTACGTATCCCAAATAGAGTACCGATGTCTTTAGAAAAGAACATTTTGGAAAGTTAAAGGAGAATCCGGCTTTTACGAGAGTATCTAGTACGGTGTGCAATCCTTTTAGAGCTTGATCTATCGAGTCGGCAATAATTAGGACATCATCCAAATAGACAACAACGTACGAATGGCACGTTGGCTTCCATACGTGTTTTCAAAAGAATCTCAAGAATGATCTCTCGTTTCGTTTGTTCGCAACATTAAAATCACGAGTCGCTGCTGAATATAATGAAGGAAAGTGTGGCACAGATCATTTCGACCAAATGGTTTCTTATGTCACCACAATTAGAAAAAGGATCAAATGGTACAGAAGACTTGGCATGCGACTCCTCCTGAGGATTTCTGTGGTAAATGCATTGATGGTTTACAAAATTGCAGCAAGGAACAACATAAACATTAGAACATTTAGACAAGTATTAGTCGCGAAATTATTAGGGTTATCCGAAAACGCAAAGATCCCTGTTTTCAACGGAGTCGGCATAGTATTGCCGTTCGGAAAAACGATTCCGAAAGAAACACTAGACGCGCACGCAACCATGCTGTGCAAATAAAAGACGTCGAATGGACCGAACAAAGCCACAAAAGAATTTGAAGAAAACAATAACTTATTGTCCAAACTGTCCATCGAGGGTAACTAATGCTGTATACTTCCTAGAATTAGGGTGAATAGGGATTTGGTGAAACCCGCTGGCCACGTCCAGACTAATAAAGTATCTCGCTTTTGCAATCTCGCGATTTGATCCGCAATAAGGGGTAAAGGATACCGATCCGCGACCGCATTTTTATTTAGTTCTCGAAAATCTACACACAATCTATCTGAACCATCGTTCGTCTTCGTGAGTAACATAAGACTCGCGAACGGTGAATTACAAGGCCTTGTGATTTTTTGCTCTAATTAATTCGCTTATTCTCTCACGTACTATTCTATGCTCTTCCTCGCGAAGTCTATTAGAATTCCTTGTACGGTGATGTTAGGATCAATTAATTGTACTTCTAACTCGCCTGTATTTACGCAAGTACGTAGGAAACCCGTAACGGATGAATCTCTAAATTTTCGAAAAGAAAGATTAATCGACTCTTATCACTATCACGTACCTCGTTCTCAACTTCATTAACATCGAACTCGTTTTCGGCGGTTTTATTACAGGCATTGATTATTTATGTCTTACACATAGCGAGGCTATTTTGTGTAATATTACGTCAAAACCTTAGCTTAAAATTTCACATCAATCGCGATGTCATATTTTAAATAACTATCAGCGAGGACACGAAAATTTATCTCTAACCACTAACACCTGCAACGGACAAAATCTGAGGGGTACGTTTAGTACAAATATTTCTTATTCCTCGCATTACTACTATATCAATCGTTCCTTTGCCAGAAATTCTCAAGGCTACGGATTCTTTAATTAGCGAACACTCGGCCCCAAAATCGGAGTAAAATGGAAACGACTCACCCGGATGACTTGATCTACCAGTTGGTGCCTCCACTACGTAGAAGTCGATTCGACACTCGTTATTGAAATTATATTCAGGGTACTGCTTTGTAAAGGATTTTCCTCCATAATCAGATTGGCAGCTCCGCACCATGCAGCGGAGTCGAAGCCCGCGGTTTCAGGGTTAACACGCGGTGGCGAAAAATTGTTAAGTTCCACTCTCGATTTTTGCACTAGCGACTAAATTAACTCGCGCACGATGGTCGTAAGCTTTTGCACTGGTATAACCGGCACTGATCCCACTTCTGATGTCGGGTTTACATTAGAATTAGAGTTAGGGGCGTGAAACGAATCTTCGTTCGGATTACACGTTGTCGTTATGCAATAGAGAAGACATTGACTAGTGCAAATACGATTATTATAGAATTAGACAAGTAACCGTGGTAATCAGGTACTCGAGAAACTAATAACAATGAACCTAGGTTCAATAACGAATCCGCGGTCAACGGGATGATGGATGAACATGCTCACAATATCTAAGTCGGACTCTTTGTTAAAACGTGGAATATCCACCGAGCGTACAGACACTAGGTAACTCGCTAATACGACCTCACGAGAGAATGACTTTCCGTCGCGCTGATGCTGCGGAGGAAAGCTATGATGGGGTGTGTCTAAGGACACGAGATCATCGGATTCGTCGAGGATAGCCTTCGTTCAGAAGGCGAGGGAAATTGGCGTTGCTGCTAATTGGTCAATCTCCATATCGGTGGTTAGAAAAAGATGCTAGCCGCCCTCCAGGGAAAGTTGCTAGTGGGGAACGCCGTTCGTTGAAACATAGGTCTCTCCTATCTTCCCGTAGTTGGGACAAAGACTGTTTGTCTGTTTGAAGGACTTTAGGTAACTAGATCTTACTGTTTATAACGGTCCTTGGGCTAGCCGATCACGTACTGCGGAGACGCGTTGACATCTGGTAAACATCCTGCCCGGAGAATAGGATCTGCGTGTGGCGAGCTACGGGACAGAGACCGTTGGAATGTTTACTGCCACGTGCCGCCACAAATCTTTCTTTTAAGGAGAGAGCTATAGAATTATTCCGTACCTTTGTTAGACAAAGCGTTCATCCCGTGACCGCGGCTACGTTCGGCGACTGGCTGTCGCCTCGAGCCCAAGCTCACTGTCACATATCTCAAACAAATACAATCGGATCGAAAGACGACAATTGTTTAATTACGCCTATGATAGAATCTAAACTACGGTGTTAGGGGATTATCCCAAAGTTCCAAAGGGGAGGCTTCGATGTCATTTCATCTCCGACATATATATATATAAAGTAATGAATTTGTAATACCTAGGTGATTGAGAGCGGAGGAGGTGTAGTTATGGAATGTTTAAACTTTGATCTGAGGTGGAGAATCGAGATATCCATTTATTTTCCTAAAAATAAAAGAAAAGATAAGAAATTAATAAACGCAATGGTCAGATGTAGAAGGAGGTAGATATAGGTTCATAGATATAAATAGACCATATACCAAATATTAACTATTGGAAAAAAATTGTAAATAATAGATTGGTTGGCTACACACTGGATAGGTATTTTATTGGTAAATGAGCACGCAGGAAGCGTAGGCCATAAAGTAAAAGCAATAAATTTTGGTCCATATAGTGGGTTGATGGAGTGTTTGACTTTTGTCCGAGGTGGGCGATGGAGATATCGCAATCTAACCTCCTAGAGTAAAAGAAAGAAAAGGATGTATTAATAGTAATAGTTTTTTATAGTAGGAGGTGGCTGATGAATTAAACGTAATGGATATAAATAGATTATACATTTAATAGTATACCATTAATAAGTTTTAAATACTTAGATGAATGAAGCGTAGGAGGCATAGTTAATGAATGTTTGTGTTTATCTGAGGCCGGCGATGGAGATATCGCTATCTGTCTCTCTAAAATGAAATAACAGATAGATGAGAATTAATAAATGTGATGGTCAGCAGCAGAAGGAGGTAGTTAGTTATAAATTAAATAAGTTAAATTGATATAAAGGTTATATATTAAATAGTATACTATTATAAATATTGTAAATACTGTTTAGTCCAAATAGTTGTAGAAGGAGGTGGTTAGTAATTAATAATTAATAGACTGTATAGACGATGCATCTTATAAGCATACGACTGGTAAGAATTTTCAATTAGTTTTAAATTAATAAGTGTATAGATACCTTAGTGAGGTTAGGGATATAAGTGCTTCGCACGTGCAATGGAGATGTGTACCATATACGTAGTGTAACGATGAAATCGTTGAAAGAAGGGGCCCATATGGTGCGAGTGGAGGTGATTAGGGCGATGGACAACAATTGAGCACTGCAATCGACGTAATCACGAGTACGTGATACACATGTTTATTTGAATTTACAAAAGTGAGTTTGGTTCCATCTATGGTCGGATCTATGTAAACGCGTGAGGTGGCGTTGCTCGCATATACGGCAAGATCCAGCGTTACAATGTCGAAGCGTGTGTCCTATCATCAGGCAGTTAGTACACGCTGATATTTCTTCGACGACTATAATACGTTCTTCGATGGTTTTCGTCTTGAAGGTATTGCAGCTCCAAATTTTGTGCGGTCCACGGCAAATTGGATAGAGTGACGGCGATTGGGACGTGACAAATGCATGCCCACCTGTTTGGCGTGTCGTCCTTGTAGGTTCTATGACCTGACAGCGATCGTTCAAAAACTTCAGAAATTCTTTGAACGTAAGGAATGGTGTGGATTTCATCTTGTCCTTCCACATTAAATTGGTTTCCCGGTTTAATTAGAGGTACATAGATACAACAGCAGGGCATCTGCGGTCGGTTGGCCGAGAGCTTCCAAGGCCTTGTAATGTGATTCTAGGTTGACTGTATAGGACTGCAAATCTCGATGTGCTGTCCGTGCTAAGGAGGTCGTGTCAACTATCTTCTGCAAATGTCTCTCTACGATTTTAGTTGGTCTGTTGTATCTCTGTTCTGGTATTTCCCACGCGGTTGCGTAATTAATTGTCAAATTACTTAACGTTGATATAGCGAGAGCCGCTCCATGCGTTAAACAAGAACGGAGATACATTAATCGTTTGCAGTCGTCTATACGAGGGTTATCGTGAACTATGGAGCGAAATTGATCCACGAAACCTGGACAATCTTCGTAGGCACCCGAAAAGGTAGGCAGTTGAATTCTCAGCAAATCGACGGAATCCGGCAATGAAACGTTCGATAAGTGCATTATAACACTTCGGATTATCGGCTCTGATTACTTGTTTGCATTACTAATGATGGCAGACGCGTGTCCAGTAATAGTATAGAACCTTTCTTGTAAGTCAACGCGGTCCTGCTGTGTTTGACCCTCATCCCTATCGTCTAATTCACATTGATTTTCTTTGAATGCTGTAAATTCTACCTCTACGTCGCTTAAATTACGTTGGATAGCATGTATGGATGTCCCTTTCTCATAATTATTAAGTAATGTGCGAAAAGCTTCTACTAATTCTTTCCTGAATCCTTCTCGTTTCCATAACAGCTGTCTTATGCGCTCTTCCTGATTGGGAGCCATGATGGGTTTCGATAATTTGAATGAGCTCACCTTGCAGTCGCGCTGCGGACGTCGGTCCGGCTATCGGTTGTTGGTCGTTAATATGCGGCAAGAGATTGAGTATTTGTTTGGACTGGAATGTGTTCCTTTCCGAAGGTGACACTTGTATTGTTGAGACAGAAGTTGTTCCGGCTGCAAGTTGTCGCTTGTCACTGTGCAGTGGAATTTAGTTGACTGCGCTTCGCGAGGAAAGTGATCCTTCCCGAAGGCGACTCGTTTGTAGTGAAGTTGAAGTTGTTGGAACTTGCTATGTTGATGATTGTCCAGCTGCGGCGGGAGGTTGCATGGTTGCATTCCTCGACCTCCTCGAAAATGGCGCACCTGACGTCACTGACTTCGCTGTAGTTATAACGCTACCGCTGCTGGTTATGATGTATTCACGTGGCACTGTGTGATCACTGGTAAGAGCACTTTTTCACTGACACGTATCCGGCTCGAAGGACCATATGTTTCGACCACTCGCGGAGAGACGCGATCGCGAGGAAGCACGCCAACAGCAGTCTTAAATTCCCGTTACGATTAGATAATCGACGCCACGAAATGATCGATTCCCTATTTCGGTTAGGATAGTAGAGGTAGTTAAATTGAATATGACACTGATGTAACAAGTTATAAATCACAGTTTATTCCAACAACTTTGTAAAGAAGATAGTAACGCTGTAGAAGATAAGTATGTGACTGATCTACGGGTGTAAACCCGGTGAAAAGGATGTTGACTGTTTGAAAGATGGAAAGTCAGTGAAGTTTGGTGACGATGCTGTGGCGGAGGAAAAGCTAAGGACGGATGTGTCTAGCGCACGGGACCATCAGATTTGTTGATGACGATTTTGGCTAAGAGAGTGAGGGAAATAAGCTTCGTTGTTAATTGGTTATTTACTATGATGGTGGGTGAAGAAGGATGCAAACCGCCCTCGAGATAAAGTTGTTAGTGGGAGGCCTAATACGTGAGAAAAGGCAACTGTCCCGTGTCAACGTGTGGTGAACAATAAACTTTAGGAAACAGTTCAGTGAAAGAATATCTGTTCGGTATGAAGGACCTCAACTAGAAAATTTCTAAGATTTATGGAGGGTACTTGAGACTATTGAGGGGACTCAGTAAGGATCTGAAGACATCTGGTTGCCATCTTGCCCGCGGTGTGTGGCCTGGTTCAGGTAGAGTGTCGCCTGACGTAACAGTATGAATTATTAATAAGTGCATAGACATAAATAAGTATATGAATATGTGGTCAAATACATTAGAGGATAATTTTGAAAGACTGTAATATATGTATATAAGGATTGCTATGGATTTTTGATGGCGAAGTTGGTATGTATAAGGACTACGATTATCTCATGTTCGGACGGTGAATTGGCAGATTTTATGACGACCGGCTGTATTTATGCACTATGAGAAAACTTTTAAAATTATGGAAAAGTCAAATAAGGGTATCAAAGTTACGGCGCAGGGGGTTTCGGAACCCCCTGGAACCGCCGGTGAATCGAGTAGCCCTTCAGGCTCGACCCGATGGTTATCTAGCTACTGGAAGAACGGCGAAGGGGGAAGGTGCATCCCGAGACACCCCCTCGTACGGGAAAAGCGACTGGGGAAAACATATTGAATCTGAAGAAATTGTGAAGCTGCTCTGAAGAAGAAGAAGGCGCGGCTGGAGTAATAAAGCACGGGAAGAGGGAGAGGCCTAGGCTACTTCGGATGTTAAGCTGGGGATGTCACGATCACGAACTTCCTAAAATAAAAAGAGGAGAGGAGGGAGAAGGCTTAAGCCCTTTTAAGCCGCGTAGGAAGCTGCAGAGAAGCCCGATAGCAGGGGAGAAAAGGATGGCGGAGGTTGGTGAAGAACCCAAAGGGGGTGAAATATCCTTTGGGGCTAGCGACCAAAGTACGCCAATTGGAAAGTGTGGAAAAGGAGGGAGACAACTTGCTAGGAGAGCGATGGAGAGGAGTACACTAGCTAGATATGGAAGAATGCTACCGGTAGCCAATGAAGCAGAGGAGTGCTAAGGAGGAGACCGACGATCCCATCAGCGAGGCTGGGGGAGATGAAGAAGTCAGGATGGCGGTCGGCGATATGAGAGGTCTAACTCAAGCCTTGGTGGGGGCTGCCCAGCTGCTCAAAGCACTGGTGAGGAGATTCAATCTGGACAGGGAGAAAAATCGAGGCATAAAAGAGGTAGAGAGAGTGATTGAGGATATTGCGTCGTCCTTGGATCAATGCGTTGGTCAGCCGGAGAGAAGGAGGAGGACAAAGTCTGGCCAGGTAAAAGTGGAAGGGGCTGGGCGAAAAATAGAGAAGAGGAGCGTGCCTTGTAATGAGAGAAGAGATGAGGTGGGCCAGGGGCTGGTATCCGAATATCCCAAGAGGAAATGGGTGTCCCCTGGTGAAAGGAAAAAGTCAGTCGCGGGAGTGAAGAGGCCGAGGAAAGGGGAGCCAACTTATGCGGAAATGTGTGGTCGATAGGAGGCCTACGAATATTCGGATAGGGAGAGCAGTGAAGACTCGGACGGCTGGCAGGCAGTAGTGAGAAGAAAGATGGGAGGAGAAGACCTCAGGAGCCGCTTTCCACAGGTGTGCGTGGTAACGAGCAGGGGTTGAGAGGTGACAGTAGAGGTGCAGCTACTGGCAGGAGGAGAAAGGAGGCAATCATGATTAAAGTGGAGGAAGGTCGGGATTGGTTGGAGATATATAGGAAAATAGTGACGGCCAGGGAAACGATCGTAGGGGCGATCGGGAGGAGGAAGACTAGTGCTGGTCACATCCTCATTGAATTTGACAGGAAGGTGGCTGTGAGCGAAGTGGCGGAAAAGCTCATGGCCGCCCTAAGCGATAATATGGAAGTGTCTGCATTGGTGAGCAGAATAACGATGCAGATGAAAAGTATTGATACCCTCACCACCAAGGAGAAACTGGCGGAGGACCTGAAAAGGGAGTGGGGGATGTCGGTGGGCGATAGCATCGGGGTTAAGTCAATGAGGATGGCGCCCTGGGGGACACAAGTGGCGGTGTTGGTGCTACCAACGGCTGCGATTCCCAGAGAGGAGGGAATGAGGAGATTTAGGACGGGCCTGACTATAGCATCGGCCAGGATCTTGCCGGATGTGCAGAGGTGCTATAGGTGCCATATGTTAGGGCATATGGCGGCGGGATGCACCGCGTTATGACCTGGTAAGGAGTTATGCAGGAAATGTGGGAGTGGAGAGCACACTATGAAGGAGTGCACGAAGAAGCTGAGGTGTGCGATGTGCTCCAGGAAGGAATGTTAGCCTGCCCGATGGTCAGAATAGAGGCTAGGAGAATAAAGAAGAGGATAAAGGTCCTGCAGATTAACCCGAATAAATGCAGGCTAGTGCAGGATCTGTTAGCACAATATGCGTGGGAAAATAGGGTAGGCATAGTGATCGTATCCGAGCCGTATAAACAATTATCGTATTGGTACAATGACACGGTCGGGGATGCATCGCTATGGGTCACTCTTATTAATGGACGACAAGCGTCTAGTGAGACGCTGATCAGCAAGAGAGGAATGGTTGACATCAGGGTCGAGGACATCATGTGTATCGATGGATATTGTTCCCCTAATGTAGACAGGCAGGAGTTCGACGGCTACATAGCTGAACTGGAGGAGGCCATAATGGAGGGCAGGAGAAGAGCCCAGGCAATGCTAGTGGCTGGCGACTTCAATGCAAAGTCCACTGCCTGGGGAGAAAGGAGGACGGAGCCGAGGGGGGTGTATCTACTCGATGCTATCACGAAGAACGAACTGATGCCAATCAGGACGACGGGAGCATACTCCTTTGTAAGGAATGGAAGAACAAGCTTCCCGGACATTTTGAGTGTTAGTAGACGAATGAGGCAGAGTGAGAAGAAGAATACCGGTATGGATTGGTACCCTGCCTCGGATCACCTATATGTGGCGGATCGGTATCAATAGGACGCCGACAGGTCCAGGCATCAACGCGGCGCAACACCTCCCGGGCGATCCGCGGGTACCAACCGCCAACACCAGAGGGCTACGACGACAACGAGTCTGTCTATCTCGCTAGCGGTCGAATATACGGGCGATTTATACAAATACTGCACCTAGCGAGACTCCCTCTACGTCTAAGGCAGGGACTACCGAGCATAGTCTTACTGACGAGTCCACCGGTAGTCCCGGGACGAAACGCAAACCCTCTTTTCAACTAGCTCCATCACAACCTCCGCCACAGTGGTGATTCCGACGTTATTGAAGATGTCGAAGCAAAACGCTACACTTATGGCCCCGCTACCAATCCGCGTGCCTCCGATGAAGCCGCAGAAGATATCATTCTGGTTCTCCTTGTTGGAGAAACAGCTCGAGGCAGCGGGAATCGAGAGAGACGCAGATAAAGCCACCATCCTGCTCGGGTGCCTCGAACCAGAGTACTTGGAGCGACTGGAGGATGTTGATTTGGATTCCTCGGTCGGCAGTCAGTATGGTCGGTTAAAGGAGGAGCTGATACGGAGTCTGGCCGAATTCGACAGCGAAAGGGTAAAGAGGTTATTAGAAAACGAGGTGATGCCGTCCCAATTCTATCATGGTCTGATGAAGCTGGCCAGTCCCTTGGCGTCGGAGCAGTTCATCCTTACTCTATGGAAAAACCGGCTTCCCGATCGTATACGGCGAGTTTTGGCGGTTATCGACGACACGAAACCAGATTGATAGAGTGGAGGAATCCTGTTCAGGAAGTGATCCCGCGTTCCGAACGTTCGTAACCTAATGCGCTAACCACTGCGCTACCGTCATCCGATAGTTGTTTGTATCAAGTGACGGTATTTGTGCTGTCGAGTGCTGTCACATATATTTATTTCATGTGTTTTTAGAAAATAGAAAGAAGCCGGTGCGGGGCAATTTTAGATATTCGACGAAGAACATGGACGCGGGAAATTCTTGAGGAGGATCGATGAGAATCTCAATTTTATGACGAACAACGACGCGACACACGGCGACCAATTTGAGAAACGGTTGGAGCGAAAATGTACCGACAAACTGAAGAAGATTTTTCTGTCGCGCGGCAGAAGAAACACTAATTATTGATGGAACGACGAGTTGTCCGGGTTGAGAAGGGCAACTCTGAGATAAGGAATAAGAGCGCAGCGGGCAGTGGCAGCTGGAAGTGACAATGCTGGTCTAATGGTACACGAGTTTAAGGAGGCTAGGAGGATATTAAAAAGGGACAACGAGCGCAGTAAGGTCGAAAAGTGGAGGGAGTTTTGCGCAACCTTGGATCAAGATCACTGGGGGAGGCCCTATCGAGTAGTAAGAGTAAGAATGGCTCGGAATGTGCCACCGGAGGTTCTTAACATGGTCCGTTCTTGCGGACGCAAGAAGAAGAGGAACAAGATTTGCGAGTAACGGAAGAGGACCTGCGGACGGCTATTGCAAATTGTGATCCGAGAAAAGTAGCGGGCGTCGAAGGGGTTCCTGGGGAAATAGTCAAGATCATAGCGGAACAACGGCCAGGGCGGCTTCTAGGTGCCTAGGGAGGGACCCCTTTCATAGGGAGCAATATGAATTCAGGAGGAGCAGGAGCACGTTAGACGTGCTGGGCAGAGTGTAATATTCACAAATAAAACTATGCAATTGTGAGAGAGATCGTAATCGATCGAAAATGTTGTACGCTTCAAAAGAGTTTGTTAAAAGAAGTTGAAAGAAGTGTTGGTTTACTAGATCATGTGAAAATCCTCGCAGAGCCTCTTCACCTCCCTTGCTTCTGGCGGTTGCCTGCCTCGTTCTAAATAAGCCAAGTGATTGTTGATAATTACATCAGCCAACTTCCTTGTCATACTTTAAAGATTTCCTGACAAGGCGTGTTCGTATCGCTCCGTACACTGTCCGTGCGTACAAACAGTACGCCGCGAGAGTAATCCAGATGTCGTCACGTAGGCAGACGCCACCCGCCACGAAGGCAAGAATGGTTCTGCAACCCTTGAAAACACAAAAGCCTGAAAAAGAAGCAGAGGGGTCAACCCCCAAAAATCCGAGTGTGAGCGCTACACCGGAAAAGCAAAACAGCTATAAAGCTACGCTATAAGTTATAATACAATTTTTATAGTGAAATTCATCAGTACGTCTCAACTGAACAGATGTATTGCGTAACAACTACTTATCACTAAAGCACAGATGTCAAACCCTATCGAATTTTATTGCCAATGTCAGTATTATTTTAAAAATTATATAAATAGCAGAAACGAAAAGTAAACAATTTTTAACGTCTGATAATTTAATAAGAGGAATATATAACGCCCCTTTTCTCTCGATCTGTTTGGCAATAATTTTATTCACAAATTTTTCGAGAGCTTCAAATATGATCCCACTGCACTCAAGACTGTAAATAGACAACGTGCAAAGAAAATTCTGATGCCACATGGTCAAAAAGGCTTTAAGTGAAAACATACATACATGCCTGTATGATAATTGCAACTGATCACGAATACAATTTCAACTCGGGTTTGAGAATTCTATAAGATATCATTTTAAACTATACTAAATATTAGGTGAAGTAAAAAGTTCTGAGCGCTTTTTCGCTTTATTTCGACGATGAAATTAACATAGTCAAGATTATTCGATTTAGATTAAATATGCGCCGTTTTGTTCGATTACTTTTGTCCATTTTGAAGGCAATTTCATAATTCCGCGGTTGAAGAAGTCCTCGTCCCTATTGGTAAAAAACTTGACCAGCTCATTTTCACAAGCCTCTCTTGAGGCCAGTTTTGTACCATCAAGAAAATTTTGCAAAAAACTTAAAAAGGTGATAATCGCTTGGTGCCAGGTCTGGACTGTACGGCGGATGCGATAGAACCTCCCAGCCAAGCTCTCGGAGCTTCTGACGCGTCGTTAAAGATGTGTGCGGCCTGGCGTTGTCTTGATGGAACACAACACCTTTCCTATTGGCCAATTCTGGCCGCTTCTGGTCGATCGCCTGCTTCAGTCTGGTCAGTTGTTGACAATAGAGGTCCGAATTAAGTGTTTGCCCCGATGGGAGCAGCTCATAATGGATGATTCCCTTCCAATCCCACCAAACACACAATAAAACCTTCTTGGCCGTTAATCCACGCTTGGCGATCGTTTGGGCCGGCCCACCGCGATTGGACCACGATCTTTTTCGGCTGTTGTTCTCGTATGTGACCCATTTTTCATCGCCAGTCACCATCCGCTTCAAAAATGGGTCGATTTCGTTACGTCTCAACAAAGAATCGCAGGCATCAATTCGGTCCAAAAAGGTTCTTTTGCGTCAATTCATGTGGCACCCATACGTCGAGCTTCTTCTTGAGACCAGCCTTATGCAAATGGTTCCAAACGGTTTTCTGGCTAATCTTCAGTTCCTGGGCAATGGAATAAGTGCTCACATGCCGGTCCGACTCGACGATTTCCATGATTTTATCCACATTTTCGACGATTGGCCTACCAGAGCGTGCCTCATCTTCGACGTCCATATTACCAGAACGGAATCGTTGGAACCACCGCTTTGCTGTTGCATTCGATACTGTACTGGGTCCATAAACAGCACAAATTTTTTGGCCGCCTGCTCCGCCTTTTCACCTTGGTCGTAGTGGTACTGAAGAATGTATCGAATTTTCTCTTTTTTATCTCCATTTTCGAACGCTGTAACACACAACTGGCTTCACCGAACACAAAACTGACAAAGAACCTTTTTGATGCGTAATATCACCTTTGAAATCGGTGTATACTATGACTCGATGCGATGTGCACATCGTGAGATATGGCTCACTAAAGACATCTAGCGAAAAACGCTCAGAACTTTTTACTTAACCTAATATATAGTACGCTGTTCCGCGTATCTAGAAGATATCTTTAAAATGACGGTCCTACCAAATTAAACTCAGACTGTTTTCTGAAACTACTTAATCAAATGTAGCATTGGTTTATAGTAGTATATCTAGGCATCAGAAATTTACTCCGTATGAAGAAAGTCCATCGAACTCGGAGTATTTATTACCGTTACGAAACATATATACTCCAATAGGAACACTCCTAAGATGATAACGCTCGAAGGAAAACACGTCAGAATCGCTGTCTCTCAAATCCATTCAATGAGTAAGTGACGAATGAAGATGCGTATTAAAGTTATGTGCAAGTATCCGCAAAAGTGGTGAGACGTTCGGACAAGTTTGTTCGATGAAGATCAGCTACATACTCTGTTCGCGGGTGAAGAAATGACCGCCTAAGTGGGACAAAAAAGGAAGGGGAAATAAGGAGAATACAAAGAGTTGATGAATGTAAGGAAGGGAAGCTAAATCTCAAAATAAGGAACAAGAAAAAACAAGCTACTTACAATGACACCGTTGCTAGTTTTTTTTTACAAAAGGAGTTTATGGAGCCCAGAAAATACAGTTTTAAGTACATTATTCACAATAAACATGAATTTTTGCAATGGTATGTTAGCCCAAGGTACCGATACGCGGCGGTACGACGTAGCCATGCTGCATTATGTGTCGGCGCTTTACATTTTTTGTTGTATGATGCAGTTTTTGGGTTTAAGCCTCCGGGGAGCGGAGCTTTTTTATGTATAATTTTTTTTATCTTTTTCTGTCCTGAAAAACTTGGTCGCAAAACAGGACGCTTCGGTAGTTTGCTTTTTGGGTGCTGTGCAACTTTGGGGAGGGGCGGGATGAGAGGGATGGGGCGGGGGGATGTCAAATAGGATTATTTACAAATATTTACATTATTTACATTTTACACCTGTGTTATGCGGTGTCAGAATTGAGTTCTGTCGGTTTCATGTTCTCTCTTATTTTGGTATAGGTTTTGTATCCACCAGTATTTTTTTGTGTTTTTTCTGTGTTTGTCTTTGGTGTCTTTCCGGGGGAGGGCATGTTGTATCTCCATCTGGTGTCTGCGGTCTGTCCATTTATGTTTTCTTCGTAAAGTATGGTTTTGATCCCTATTTCTCTTTTTATGTGATATATTATTGGGATGTTGTTTTGGTCCTGGAGGTAGTTTTTTTCGTCTAGGTATAGGAAAGCTTCTGGGGGGATGTGGCCTGTTATCAGGGTGTTTTTGTAATATGCGTTGTTAGGAAATAGGCAACTGAAAATTAAGCTGTTTCCTTTTATTTTTGCCGCTTACGCGAAGTGGTTTCTTATTAGCTTTAGGATGTGACAGTCGATGCGGTGAATGTTGGCTAGGTCGTATATTGTTTTGTTTTTTACATATTTTTTGCATCCGTTGTGTTCGGATCTGTAAGTACTCAGGCAAGCCCTGATGCATTTTCTTTCGAATATGCGGTTTTTTTCCACCTGGAAGGCTGATATGTTGTATCAGATTGGGCAGCCGTAGGTAATGATCGGTCTGATTAGTGCTTGGTAGCATAGTATTTTTACTTTGCTGTCGAGATGTTTGGAGAAGAAGTCTTTTTATTCTCCAGAATGCTTTATTGGCCTTAGCAAGTTGGGTTGCGGTGTGCTGCTTGTAGTTTAATTTGTAGTCTATGTTTACTCCTAGGTATTTTACGCAGTTTTTGTGTGGTATGAGTGCCCCTTTGTTTGCTTTTTCTCTTATGTAGAATTTTCTGCAGTGTTCTCTTTCTGTTGGGCCGATTTCACTTAACATGGGTCTGAACAGTATGGTTTCGCATTTGCTTGTGTTGATTTTAAGTTTCCATGCGTGGTAATAGTCGTTTATTTTTTCGAAAAGTTCTTGCAGTTCAGTTTTTATTGTCTTAGTTTTGCGGCCTGTTACGTAGATGATTAGGTCATCTGCGAAGGCTATGGAGCGTTTGTGGGTGGATGTATTGAGATTAAAGAGGTTTAGTAAGTCACTGTTGTAAATACTGAAAAGTAGCGGGGAATTTACTGTACCTTGTTGCAGACCGTTTGTTATGGAGAATTCTTTGCTTGATGTGTTTGAACCTTCGGTCATGACGAATGTTCTACTTGTGATCATGTCCCAGACTATTTTAATCAGGTATTTAGGAAAATTTTTCTTGATCAATTTGTATATGAGACCTGGAATCCAGGCTGTGTCGAAAGCTTTTTCGAGGTCTATTAAGCAGACGGCTACTCGTTGTTTTGCGTTTAGCGCCCAACAGATGTCCGACGTAAGTTTGTTTATTGCGTGGATTGTGGAGTGTTTGTGCCTGAAGCTAAATTGATTTTCTAGGATCATGTCATTTTTTGTGCAGAAGGAGGTTAGGGGGTTGTTTATGATTATTTCAAATACTTTGCTTATGTTGGGGAGGAGACTTATGGGTCGTAGGTTTGCGGGCGATGAGCCGTCTTTGTCTTTGTTTGTAATAGCTATCAGTTTGGCTTTTTTCCATTTTCTGGGGAAATATGTGTTGTTTAGTGCATTGTTGAAGAGTAGTTGTACCTGGGTATCTCAGTCTGTGTTTCGAGTGTTAGGAGGTCAGATGTGTTCTTGTTTGCGTGAAATATTAGGGCGTTATGGTCACTGTCATAGGCTGAGGTTTTGAGAGTGTTATTTGGACGTAGGTTTTGAAATTTTAGTCGTGCATCTGCTAGGCATATGTCCAGGTATGAGCGTCCTTTTGGGTAAGAGGGTAGCTCGGAGCTGTATAAGGTTGTTTTGAAGTGAATGCTTTTATTATCTAGCCAGTTTCTAATGAAGTTGCCTCTCGTGTTGTTTGTTTCGTTTTTCCAGCTCGTATGTTTTGCATTCAGGTCGCCTGCTATTATATAGTAGTTTTCCGGTTTATTGAGCTGTAAGAGTTCGAAAAGTTTATTGAATTCGTCGCTAAATTCTTTCTGGTATCCGAGGGTTGCGTAGGCTGCAGTGATAAACAAGTTTTCCTTATTGCTTATTTTTATTTTTATGATCGTTGTTTCTAGGATTTTGAAACTTGTTATTTTGTCATTTAGAATTGTTTTGTGTTTTATGGGGTTTTTTATGAGGATTGTTGTTCCTCCTCCTTGACTGGCGGTCTTATCATGTAGTAGTTTTTGAAGTGTACTTTGCGTTTTTTATTTAGTTTTGTTTCTGAGAAGAGTACGATATCGGGGGTTAGGTCTTATGTACCCACCAGGGGTCTTGGAATTTTCATTGTTAAGGTCCTTCAGACCAAGCGAGTATCTCTTGTCTTGGATTTCCTTTTACGTTTATTGTTTACTACGGGTTAACACGGAAAGTAGGTTTTCCTCGCGTCTGGTATGTTCCATTAGCAACTTTCTCGCGAGGGCGGCTAAAACCCTTCCTGGTCCACCAACCGTCTTATTATCCAATCGGAGACGGTGTCTACTGCCCTCACTTCCCTAACCAAAATTGTCATCAACAAATCCGATACACCCGTGTCCTTAGACACACCCACCCCTAGCTTTCCTTAGACACAGTATCGTCAGTAAAACTTCATTTATTCTGTATCCTTAGAATAGTCGATATATCTTTACCGGTCTCTACCCTTATAACAGTTGCGTACTTAACGTATCAGTGTAACTAGGTTTTACATAACGTGGTTGGAGTGAATCGTGATTTATGTGTGTTAATTCAGTGTGTATTCCATTGTGATTGCTGAATTCATAATAAAGTTTAATTAAAACAAAATTAATATTTGTGTTACAACTCAGCTATTTTATTTTATCATCCAATCCTCAAGTTTACGTGACACTCAGGTATGCCACCTTCTTTGTGTAGATGAAATAACGGACCGCAGACGAATCGACGTTTCTAGAACTATGCGCTTGTCACGTAAAGAAAAAAAAGGAAATCTCAGATGAAAAGAAACATAAAATATAAAAAAAATAAACAGAGAATTTATTTTTGAACACTTGGTTTACACTAATTACGATTTGATTCTGAACTCCAGCCGTGACTTTCCAAGACTGAAGCTCTTACAATTTAACTTTCGATTGGATCTGTTTCTTTTTTCTTCGTCGCCCCTCAATATCCCCACTATCCGCGCGTTTGTTAGGCGTCCGCAACCATTGCCATGCACACCTTCTTCTAGAACATTCGGCGGAAGGACCGTTGGGATATTGATGGCTCATTAGGCACTTCGGCGATATGCGTTGTCGCCGAGTGCCGCCACATCTTTATCTCCATCATCAATCCATCGGATTTGAAGTGTGCCGGTCGTGACACGCTTGTCGCTACGTTGTATATATTTCGCTGGTCCTATATGATGATCTGTCTGCGACACTGTAGTGCCACGAGTGACGGTTAGGAATACGGCCTATGGCAAGCCTCGTGGTGTAACAATAATACAGCACCAAGAACATCGGAAAACCATAATATTATACATATCCGTATAACTTAGAGCTACATCCTTGCGTGCAAAACGTATAACTGCAATATCAATTTTAAAACACGAATATACGATTACTACAAGTTCCACTTTAACATATTTTGATTTTAAACAACGTTATATTGCAGCTTCTCTTTTGGAAATTAACAATATATTTATTTTTATTATACATTAATCCCAATTAACATTAGTTCTCAAGTCTCAATTTTATAGCGTTTAATATTATTCACGATTGCAAATGATTTCGCCAATAATTTTTGTAAACATCGACCTAACTTAACCTAGGGACTAATAACGTCGCCTAGTTTACAACCAATTACACGCTTTTCTTTTTAATTTGTTGATCGAATTGCTGGACAACGATAGAAAAATTCACTCGTTCGTTTTATTCATCGACTGCGAGATTCAATTTGAACAATTTTAATGTACCTAACATAATTTTCATATCAACTACATTCATTTATAATTAGTGTATGTATATATAAATAATTTTTTAATGGGTTATAAACGTTTGATTTTCTCTCTGTGCTTTCTTAAACGATTGCTAACGACTGTTATCGCGATATGCATGACTTCCTGTCGTAGCTCATGAAATAAGAAGATGATTAATTGAATATAAGAATTTAAAGACCGCATCAGAGTTAAATAACACAAAGTGTTCCATTCAGGATGAATATTAGCTTACTTAATCATGATAAATGTGTAAAAGAAATTTCTTTCACTTCTCAAATAAAATACAGACGCTTTCCGTAAGCGTGGTGGGATCGACATCGATCGTAAATATCGCTTGATTGGCGTCTGTAACACGATTATGCCGCGATTCAAATCCAATAATCGGATTCTGTACAAAGAACTGATGAAACCTTCAGTTAGACACACAGTTCTGATAGTTTGGGCAATTATTTGTCCGAACGATCCTCGAGAGATCGATCTGTTCTCATGTACTGTGATTTCCTTCCGACCAGTCTATTTACCTGAACTCGTTTAGCTCTATTGTGTATCGGTGCGCTTCAAGTTGCCATCCAGAGTTTGATATCTCACAGAGACAATAATCGAATCGACGTTGAATTAGCCGCAAAGTATTCGGACGAATCGAAGCAGTGAAGGTATTTAAGAGATTTGATAAAAGTTGATTTTGGAATAAAGTATCGCAAACTAAGTTTTAGTTAGCTACATACTCGAATTTCGAATTTTTCAGATTACCGAATTTTCGGAAATTTGAGATTAATTCAAAGTCTGAAGATCAAATCATTTCGTGAAAACTTTAATCATATATACGATGAAAAAAATGTTCGTCGTGTTATTAAATAGGTTTGGAGTTTGATATTTAATTGGTTCACACAGATTCAGTTTTTACGTCTCTGTATTTCACCACTATGTACAGCCATATAAACACACCGGATACACTTAGATAATTAACACGTGGTCGACGCCTAAGACAAAGGAGCGTCGTTAGAAGTCGTACCAACTTAGCTTGTAGGAACTAGTGATCATACCAACTTAACTCTTCCTCAACACATCGTACATAAAAATTATAGTATACAATAATACAAATTAATGATGTATCATGTTTTTGTTCACTATTAAGCTGAGTTTAAAATTAGTGAAATTTTTAATAGCATTCGCAGTGGGAAGTAACGAACATGTTTAGAAACCATATTTATTGCCCGTAAATACGTACACAATACGACGAGTAATTAAGCGTTCAAACACTCGAGACATTTTTCTTCCAACGAAAACAATTACTACAGTGGCATTTGACTGTCGACGTTTCTATTACCCGGTTCTTGTCGCACTTATCCGATCATTACTCACGTTTCCAGATTGTTTGCCATCGCTTATGGACTCAATTTGTAAAACCCCATTTCCCCAATCACTGGACAAAGAAACGAACAGAAGCGAAAGAACAGGCGCGAATCTGATCGTATATAAACCGAGAAACAATCGGCTCAGTCAACGCTCGGGGACCGTAATATTTTTCGACGAGTCGTATGTACATATAGCGTTAATACAAATGTTTTCGAATCTTTTATTTTGTCATTTAATATTTGAATAATAATTTCCATAATAATTTCCAAAATATCCCGTACCAAAAATTTCTCAATTAATAAAATCAAGTAAAAAGTCCATCTATATATAATTCTTCCATTATTCTGGCTACACCTTCTACTTCAAAAAATGCAGAAGCAGTGTTCAAAATTATTCCTTTGATTAAAAAATATGCCTGTCGCGAAGTGTCTTCTTGCACGTAAAATTCACTCATTTTTGTACGGGAAAAAATTAATTTTATAAAATTATCAATCAAATCGTATTTCTTAATTGATAGTGATCAAGAAAAAATATACAGAATAGACATAATTGAAGTATGATATGTAAAAATATTTACATACTTGTCTTCCGAGCCACTGTTAGAACGCACCTACAGAAGACGAAGAAGTTGAAGCGGTGATGTGTCTATAACAAAACATAAGACAATATCGGTAATACATAGTAACAAACTTGAAACTTTAGCAACAATAAAGACTAAATAAATAAATAAAGACTAATAAATATGTAAATTGGAACTCTAACATAAAAGTTTGACAACAAAATATTCAGTGATTTTTTTATTGTACTTTAATGTCAAGACTTTAAGACTTTATTTCAATTAAAAAGAACATTTACAGCTTTCTAAATTATCAATCATTTTTATTGTATAATTAACAGTAATTCAAACAAAATATAATAAAGAGAACAAATTGAAATGCAATATGTAAAACTACTTACATTCTTGAGCTCCTGCAGAGCTTTGTCCTCTTGGGAAATGCACTGACTCTAATACCGAAAAAGAATATTCAAAAGAATATAAAATAAGATCACATTACCGCGACCACTAAAATTATAATCGGCGAACAAGAACTCTAATGTCGCGTAAAAAATTGTTTGATAAAATTTTATTACTTTCGCGTGTGATTTTTTAATTGGATTAAATTATTGGAGTAATAAGAAACCGATGCCACCAATTGGTTATAATACGTTACAAACCTGACGCAACGTCATCCATGTTATCGGTATGAAATGAGACAACAAAATGACTCCTTGTACCTTAGTTTCACTTAGCAGTTTCCAAAGAGGCGGGGAGGGGGGCACAAGCAGCTACGCAGTTAACGATTACACGCAGTTACAGATTAACGATCTAGACAAAGAAATGTGTACATTAACAAAAACATTCATCTTCTACGCAGCAGTTTCTTTCCAATTACGCAGCACGAATCTGCGAAACGAGAGAAAAAGACTCATCTGGTAAACTCGCAGACGGGAAAATCGCAGTATACGTCTCTGGATACCATGGCCTTTCGAGGTTGCCGACGATCCAGCAATGTTTTTAATGTGACCACGCGTGATTGTCGCGGCCCGTCGAAAAGGGACGCGCACGCCCACCACCGAGGTGGAAGATCAAGGAAAGGGACCACGATCTGCTTCGAGCGGCCGCAATAGTGGCTGCCTGGAACTGGGAGGTCTCGACGACGCCGACGGATACAAGCGTGGAGGAGGAGGCCGAGAACCTCCGCCGAGTCATGACGGCAATATGTGATATATCCATGCCGCGAGCCACGCTGGATACCGGGCGAAGCAGAGCCATGTATTGGTCCCGACATCACGGAGCAGAGGGCGAGATGTGTCTAGGCCGAAGACGGTACCTGAGGTCCCGCCGCTGGCGACGACGCGACGAGGAAAAAGTCTCCCTGCGCTACCGAGCGCACCGTATGCTATAGTGCTCGCTATAAAAGGAGATCAAGATCGCAATGGACTGAGCCTGGTCGGAACTGGTTGAAGCAGTCGAGTCTGACCCATGAGGAAGGCCATACAGGACGGTGACACGGAAACTTCGCCCGAAGGGCCCTCTGGTAAAGACGGAAACGGAACCAGCGCTGCTGTTGCAGATCATCGGGGAAACAACCTGGACGGCGGAATGGACAGATGACTGAGAAGTCACGGAAGAAGAGCTGGTGGAGGCGATCAGAAGAATGGTCTCCTGCGACGTGGCACCGGGCCCGGCCGGATCCCGGTCCGGATCTGGGGGAAAGTGAAGGGAGTCATGGCCTCCAAACTTCGGTGCCTCTACACGAGATGTCTGAGAGGAGTCTACTCACGGCGAGGCTGGTCTTGCTCCATATAGAGGGTCGACGGACGACTTCGTAGTCGGAGTACCGGCCGATATTCCTGCTAGACGAGGTCGCCAAGCTCCTCGAGAGAATGGTTGCCGCCCGCTTGGAGCGACACATATCGAGGCGGGTGCCGGGTTGGCACGAAAACCAGTACGACTTCCGGAAGGGACGCTCGACGATTGACGCGGTCAGACGCGTGCGGACACTCACGGAGGACATAGTTTCCCGGCACAGCGTGGCGCTGGTGGTCTCTCTGGACATCGTCAACGCGTTCAACTCCATGCCGTGGGACAGGATAGTGGTAGCCCTGGAGCACTCCGAGGTTCCCAGCTACCTCGTACGGCTAATCCGCACCTACCTCGATGACAGGTGGGTATGCTACGCTAGCAGAGAGAGGGAGGGAAGACGGTTGTCGAGCGCGGTGTTCCGCAGGGCTCGGTGTTGGGACCGATCTTGTGCACGGCCATAAACAAATAAATACGATTCGTTCGTGAAACAAGTGAGTCAAAAATTACTTGCAGTCAAATTCCATCGAATAATAAGACTGGTTAATTTCTTAAATAATCAATATCCTATAACCGACAGTATGATTCAAGAAAAGATTGTAAAGAAACTTGATATTGAACAGTTTATAACATTTGCAGATACTTCAACAAAGTATAACGCTCGTTCGCATAATACGTTAGATTTACACAATTTAAAAGTGATACAAATCAATATTAATTCGACTGTTTCAAATGACAGGAAACATGATTTGCAAGATATGCTGCGTAGTAGAAAATCGGGCGTATCATTAACCGAAAAGAGGCTAAACAGTAGCTACTTTGTTATACTTAAAAATTATAAATGTGTTCGCAAAATAGACGTAATGCTAAACAAGGCGGAGAAAACGAACTAAAGTTCGCAATAGTTAGAATCAGAATCGCCAAGAATACTAGTTTCTTTATTATTTCCGTTTATGCAACTGGTTCACCAAACACTGAGTTTACCAATGATATAGACGTACTTTCATTATTTATATGTCGGAGATGAAAGAACACCGGAGCTTTTGGAATTTTGGATAATCCCGCAACATTGTAACCTAGAGTCTATTATAGCTGTAATTAAACAATTGTAGTTATTCAATCCGATTGTAATTGTTCGAGAGTTGTGATAATGAGCTTGGGCTCGAGGCGACAGCCAGTCACCGAACGTAGCCGCGGTCACGGGATGAACGCTTTGTCTAACAAAGGTAATGGAGTAATTCTATAGCTCTCCTTAACAGAAATATTTCTGGCGGCACGCGACAGTAAACATTCCAACGGTCTCTGTCCCGTAGCTCGCCACACACAGACCCTATTCTTCGAGTAAGATGATTGCCAGATGTCGATGCGTCTCCGCAGTACATGTTCAGCTAGCCCGAGGGCCCGTTATAAATCTTAAGATCTAGTTACCTAAAGTCCTTCAAATAGACAAACAGTCTTTGTCCCAACTACGGGAAAATAGGGGAGACCTATTTTTCAATGAACGGCGTCTCCCACTAGCAACTTTCCCTCGAGGGCGGCTAGCATCTTTTTCTAATCACCGATATGGAGATTGACCAATTAGCAGCAACGTCAATTTCCCTTACTTTCCGAACGTAGGCTATCCCCGACGAATCCGATGATCTCGTGTCCTTAGACACACCCCATCATAGTTTTCCTCTCAGGTATCGCCGGGACGGAAAGTCATTCTCTCTTGCGAGCTCATCGACAAAAAGATTAACGCCTTACGATCTGTGAATATTAACAAAGAATCCGACTTAGATTCTGCGAGTACGTACGACTACCATCCCGTTGTCCGCGGATTCGTTATCGAACCTAAGACCATTGTCACTAGTGTCGCGAGTGTGTGATCATTGTGAGTTTGCGTCAACTTTGTAACATTTTTGTGTGTGTCATTAAAAGTAACTTCAGTGGTGTAAGAAAATGGATAGCTTCAGTGAAGAATCCTTACCTGTCTCAAGCTCCCGCCACGAGGACGACTCGGGCCCAGACTCGGACTCTGACTCGACATATTGTTTCGCTAATGACTCTATATAACTACTTTGATCTAATTTCATCTCACACTTCTTATTATCGTATTCAATGTTTATTCCTAAGTAAGTTTACTTCACCTAAGTCGTTCATCGCAAATTTGATTGACAATTTGTTTTTAATTTCATCGATTTTTTTTTGTTTTTTCCACGTATTAATAAGTCGTCTACGAATAGAATTAAATATATAACATCATCGCTTTCATACTTCATACACAGACAATAATCACTCTTACTTCTTTGAAATCCTAATTTTTTTCATATACTCGTCGAAACATTCATACCAAGCTCTTAAACTTTCAAGCAATCCATATAACGCTTTTGATAATTTATATACTTTCCCGCTTTTATCATCGTGACCTATAGGTTGTTTTACAAATACTACCGATTTTATAGTTCCGTTTAGGAATGCTGTTTCTATATCCATTTGCATAATCGTCAAACCATATTGACAACAATAAGATAGTAATAACTTCAACGTTTGCATTTTTGCCACTGGAGAGTATAAATCTTCCAGTACTTCCTTTTGTTGGAAGCGTCGAACAACTAGTCGCGCTTTCTTACGATTATCAGATTTATTCGTATATACCCATTTCAAGTCTAATACTTTTTTGTCTTTTGGTTTCTCTACTAATTGCCAGATCTTATTTTTTATTAAACTATTCTTTTCTCGATCCATTGCTTCTTTCCATGAACCGCTGCCATCTCCACTTAAAGCTTCTTCATAGGTTTGAGGACTGTCTGCGCTAACTACATTCACCTAAATGAAATATGAGCTCGTATGGCCATATCTTTGGGGTTTCTTTCTTTCCCGTCCTGACCTTCTCAAATTATTTTCTATGTCCTCAAGTTTTTTTCTGATTCGTTACTTAAATTTCTCTCCTCTTTTATTGCAACCTGCTCGATCTTTTCGTCATTTATTTCATTTTCATGAATTTCGTTTGAATCCGAATGCTTGTCAAAATTCTTTTCTGTTTCACTGTCTGATCCATCTTCTCCTTGAAATCATAGTAAATTATCATCTTCACCTATAAATTCTACGTGTCTTACAATTATAATTTTATTATTAACTGGGATCCTATATCCAATGTTTTCATAGCCTACAAGTATCCCAGTGTCTGCTTTTTTTGTCCCATTTCGAATTTCTTTTTAATTTCAGGTATTCTTACGAAAACTCTACTTCCGTACAATCCTAAATTATTTATATTCGGTTTCCTTTAAAAAAATATTTCAAATGGTGTTTTATTTTCATATGTGTTCGTAATGGTCCTATTTTTTAAGTACGCCGCGGCTCTAACTATTTCCGGCCAATATTTAATATTCAGCTTTGAATCATGTAATAAGCATCTAGCGGAATTCATGATTGTTCTATTGTAGCGCTCAGCTGTTCCATTTAACTCGTAAACATAAGGTGGGCATGGTTCTACGACAATTCCCTTTTTGCCTAATTAGATTGTACATGTTTTTTGTTCATATATTTTTTCCATTATCGCATCTTAATCTCTTTATCTTCTTACGAGTAAGATTTTCAACTTTGCTTATATAATCAAGGAAACAATTGTAAACTTCATCTTTTGATTTCAAAGTATAAATCAACGCGCACTTACTGTAGTCGTCTATAAATGTTAAGAAATATTTGGATCCATCAAACCCGGTATTTTTATGAGGTCCATTTAAATCGGTATGTATTAATTCTAAAATCTCGCGTGCTCTACTACGGTTATTTTGGAAGGGTAAATTGTGCACTTTACTTTGGATACATGTACCACATTTCAATTGTACTTGCTCAAAATTTTCTGGCATTCCCTCAACTAATTTTTTCTTGCACATTGTATCTAAATAATTAAAGTTTACATGCCCTAAGATCCTGTGAAATTTTTCCTTATTTGTCATTTTTCCTACATTTTTAGCGTGAGATTTTTGCCGTTCAATGTAAGTACTTATTTTATTATAAACCATGATCTTTGAATGTAATCCCTATCAACTTTCTGTATTTGTTATATATCTTTGAAGTATTTCCTGCTGAGACTATCTTATTTTCATTCGTTACTCTCGCATAGCTGACCAAATTATTATCCATTTCTTTCACATAAAATACATTAGACATTATAATTTTAATCCTCCTTTTGTTTACTTCAAAGTAAGTTAAAATTTTTCCGACTTTTGTTCCTTTTAGAATTCTACCGTCTCCTGCCTCCTGGTTTTTTAAATTTTAGTATTCAACAAAATAAGAGTCATCACTTACAATGTGATCTTGAACATCCACTATCCAATATCCAATCTATTTTTCGCGTATCGCTAGTATATACCGTAATTTCATTCTTATTATTTTCACGCTCTACTCTCGTTAGGAAAGATCGAATTTCTTGGCCGTCGTAGCCCTTGTAGCGTAAAAATTAAGATAAAAACATGAAACTTGTCAATTTCCGAACAGGAGATCGAGTTCTTTTATTTTTACTCAATTTGTACAGTATTATTTTCGGTTCGCGATGATACACTTTTGATACTTGGGCTGGTTGAGAATTTTTTCAGACTGACTGGATAATTTTGAAGGGAGCATTTATGTTCTTTTATTCGTTGGAGTGGGAGAAGGCTTTGCTCGTATTTGTCATATACTTCGGAGAACGGCTAGAGTGACCGAATGCCACCCAGGCGGCTGAGAACGGATGCTGACCGGACGGTCATACGTGATAAGGCGCTCGGAATTTTGGTTTATCATATGGCTGCTCGAATATCACCTGTGACACCCTTGTTCCCGCAGGGAGGATTCGCTTTTGCGAGTCTATGGGGGCTGGCAAACCCACGTTCCCGCAGCCAGGGAGGACCGTCGGGACAAGCGTCCCGCTCACGTGAGTCCTCTATGTACACCGCAAGGAAGGTATGCCGTGGTGTAAGACTAAGTCTTCCCCACGGAGCCTTGGGTAGTAGCGCACCCACGATCCTGAAGCGAAGGGTGAGACCGTCGGGAGAGCCGCCGAGGTACATTTCCTCAACTGCCGCTTACGTGAGTCTCATCTGGGTCTGTCGAGGACGGTTAGCAGGATAGCCGTGCAGCAGAGACGTGGCGGTACATCCACAAAGAACAGTCCCACCATTGACTAAGAATGGTACCACGGGCGGCCGAGTGTTAGCCCAGAGGGTGTAGCGAGCCCTCGGCTCGGCCAATTATGGGTATGGACTCGTGGTGGCAGTGGTTGTGGCCAAATGCTGGCAAGAGGGCCGATTTAAGGGGGACATGGTTCCCCCGAATGGCTTTCGGCGGGTGAGCAGCGCCCCACCTGCTCCGGATACCGTCCCGAGAAGACGGAAGGGCTTGGAAAGGGCCCCGTTTCACCTGAGACGAGTGAAAGCCCCTGCAGGCCTAACTAATCTAGGTAACATAGGTACTCGGTACCATGTGCGCTGGTTGGGCGTATCCCAACTCCGATGGCTCTGGGGATGCCCGGGTGCTGTATATGATTCTATATCTCAGGAAAGTACCCGACACCAAAGAACCATACTAGATGTGACACCCTTGTTCTCCGCAGGGAGGACTTGCTTATGTAAGTCTATGGGGGTTGGCAAACCTACGTTCCCGCAGCCAGGGAGGACCGTCGGGGCAAGTATCCCGCTTACGTGAGTCCTCTATGTACACCGCAAGGAAGGTCGCCGGGAGTGTAATTGAGAGGCTCGTTTATGCTCTCTCTACGTGGCCTTGGGTAGTAGCGCACCCACGATCCTGATGCCAAGGATAGGACCGTCGGGATAAGGTCCCGGGAAATCTGTACCTTGAGGCCCCCGCTTACGTGAGTCCTATCTGGATCTGTCGAGTACGGTTAGCAGGTCGCCGGCCGGCAGTGACGTGGCGGTACATTCACACGATAGTCCCACCAATGACTTAGGATGGTACCACGGGCGGTCGAGTGTAAGCCCGGAGCGACCCCTCTGCTCGGCCAATTATGGGTTTGGACTCGTGGTGGCAGTGGTTGATGGCCAAGATTCTGGCTAGAGGGCCGATTTAAGGGGTAATGGCTCGCCCCGAATGACCTTCGGCGGGTGAGCAACGTCCCACCTGCTCTGGAACCGTCCTGATGAGACGGTAGGGCTTAGAATCGCCCCGTTCGACCTGTAACGAGCGACAGCCCCTGCAGGCTTAGCTAATCAAAGTAGCAAGGCACTGGGTGCCTTGCGCGATGGTTGGGCGTTTCCCAACCCCTATGGCCCTAGGGATGCCCGCGTTCTGTACAGCGATAAATTGACGCTGAAGAAAGAACCCGTTAACAAAGAAAGACACTACTTGTGACATCCTCGTTGTGTGAATAATTTGCGTCGTGTTGACTTGCCTTGTTGTAGCGTTGTTGCCAGCCTCTGGTTTGTCCTCGTTGACCATATCCTCGTCCTCTTTGGCCAAAACCTCGCCCGCCGCGACCTCTATTCTGCTGCGGCTGATACGCCCCTCCTTGCCATTGCGCTCCTACGTTGTTTCCACCATTGTTTCCGCCTCTGCACGTGTTTGTACAATTTCTTACCACGTGGTCGTACTTTCCACAGCCATAGCACTTTATGCTCCTTTTTTCAGCTGTGAATACATTTGACCTTGTCCTATCACTTTCCCTCTTGCTACGCGTTTCCCACATTGTAATTTTATTTTTTAAAAATTCACATGTTCGATCACTTTCCTTCACTGAGTCGATTAAGTCACCAATACAGCTCAATGATTCTGGTAGTGTTTTCATCATGTAGTCGAGTTTTTCACGTTCACTTACGTTTGCACCAACACTCTTTAATTCATTTATTGTTTTTTCAAATTCCGTGAAAACTGAATTTGATTCTTTAAAGTCTTTCAGCCTCATCATGTCTAGTCTATTTCTTATACAAATTTGCAATGCTGTTGATTCCTTGATATACATTTCATCAAATTTTTTCATTATTTTGAAAGCAATGTTCTGATCACCAACAAATTCTAATTGTTCATTTGTTATACTACCATAGATGTAGCTCATCGCCCATTGATTCTTTTCATCCCAGTTATCTTGCGCATCCGTGTCCATTTTCTCTCGTGTAGCCGGTTCATAACATTTTTTACAGTTTAAATACATTAATATTCTTTTCTTCCACATTTTGTAATCACGTCCATCGAATATTTGAAGCTTAGTTTCATCGTCCCTTGGCATCTTGACTCGTTTTTTATTTTTACCTTTTTTTTCTTCTTCAAAAATAGTTCTCTTTATTATCCAGATTTCTTTTATTTGTTCTGCCAATAGCCCTTTTATCTCTTAGAACTTATTTCCAATTTTTTATTTTTTTTAAATCGACTTTTATACATTTACTCCCGGTTACACGTGGTTCCATAACATTGAATATCGGCAACCACGATTTTTGCTACCATGTTGAGAATTTTGGATCTTTGAAGCCAAAATAATGTTATAGGAACACTAAATTTATACTAAGGATTAATATTAGAATAGTAATATATTTATTTCATGAACGATTTCTTATATATTCATCGATACATACTTGCACGCGGCTCAGCACTTTCTTGTACACCTGACTGTTAACCGACTGAACACTTTACATTTATCTGTTTTCCACACACATACCTCCACACACTGATGCCCACATACAAGTATCTCTACTACGCATTTAACCCAGTCCAGCACAGAAAATTATACATATCTCAACACCCCATTTTCTCTCCTTTTTCATTACTTCATTTATTCTCCGATCCGTACATTCATTCTTCTTTATGGCGCACGTAAGCCTCAAGTCATCCGCAAACGCAATGGCTTTTAGTGCCACGTTATTTTTCTAGTAATTCGTCGTATACCAAGTTCCACGGGAATGGTCCCAGCACTGATCCCTGTAGTACTCCCGCAAACACCCCGCTTTCCACCGTGCCAAACTCATTGCTAACAATTATTTTTCTATCGGTCAAGTAATTGTTCACTAGCCTTCTTATCTTGTCTGATAACGATCTTCTTATCATTTCTTTTCTTATACTCTCCCAGCTCAGAGTACTGAAAGCGTTCTTTATATCGAGCGTTGCCAGCACGTGAATCTGCAACTGTCAGCAATTTTCATAACCTGAGTTATTGCGTCCACGCTGCTGCGTTTCCGTCGAAAGCCATATTGCTTCCTATGGAACGGATCCATGCTCATGCATCTCTCCATCAGCAGTTTTAAGCATTTTTCCCATACTTTGCGTAGTGCTGGTAGTATGCTGATGGGTCTAGACGCATTGGGTAATTTCGGATCTTTACCCGGCTTTGGCAGTAAAATCAACCTGCCTACTTTCCATCTCTTTGGAATTTGCTCTGTTTCGGCGATCCCGTTTATCATTTCCGTTATTATGTCGCTCCTGCGATTTACAATTAACTTGATGGTGTTACTTCCTCAATCCCTGCCGCCTTCATAGAGTTAATTTACTCTGCGATTTCTTTCACATCGTCCTTCTCTACTATTAAATCGTGTTCCTCGTTGTCGGTCGTGCCCATTACTACAATATCCTGCTGTAGCGGTCCGTGTGTCGTTATAAACAGCTCATTTATGATTGTCCTTACCTTACTAACCGGCATATCATCTGGCGGAAATTTATTCCTGCATCTTGCCATAACCGTACGGTATGGCTTTCCACAGGGATCTCTTTCTAAGACCTCACAAAATGCTGTTCACGCTCTCTTTTTGCTTTCGGCAAGTTCGTACTTCATCTTCCCCCTCATTTCCTTGAATTCCTTTATAAGAACATCTATTGCTATATTCGCTTTTCTCTTCGTTCTCGTTACGTCCCTTCTCGCTTTGATCACGTTTTTAGGTCACTAATTTCGTTGTCCCACCAATAGTTTCTGCATTTATTCTTCACCGCGCTACCTGTATTTTTTCAATTTTTCCTCGCATGCTTTTCCTATGCACTTCCGTATTCTTTCCGCTCTGTCGGCTACGTCAGTATTATTTACAATCTCGTCTGTCAACATTTCGTCCAATTTCTCTATAAAAACATCAGGATCGAGTTCCCTTGTCGATTACTTAAAATATTTCGACTTGCCGGTGCAAATATTAGTCCTAAATTAATGTATGATAAAACGTATTAATGGTCCGAGGGAGAATAAATACTTAAAATTTTGCTGCTCACATGTCTTACTATTTAACTTTACTATTACTATTTTACTATTTTATTTCAACATAGCTCTCCAGTTCGGTCCTATCAAGGGACTACCTAGGGCAGTGTAACAACGCATGCTCCGCGTCGTCTACTTCCGCGTCGCAATCGCAGCATTTGGAGTGAACCTCTTTGCTGATCGTCCTAAGATACGCGTTGAATATCCCGTGTCCGGTCAACAGTTGCATCGTACAATGATCAATATTTCTTTTGTACTTCTTAAACGCACAAGCGTCACCCATTCATTTCTTTGTCCCATTATCTTCTCTGCACAAACTTCATTTATCCCTCCATCTGTCGTCTATACGTTCTTCCACTGTCCTCCTCGTTTGCACAGAATTTTCAGCAATTCCTGCTCTAAATAGAATTTTCTCTAATTCCTGTTCTCATCATATTCTCGTTGATACATCTTCTATAGTTCGTAGATCTCGGCCCGCAAACGCACAATTGGCATTGTGCCCGTCAATACGCACAGCGCTGCTTGCGACACATTTCTGTAGACCGTAGACGATCCTATGAGTGCGGCCCTTTCTGTCCTCTTCAAAATGTTTCTGTTATTCTTGGTCAACAGCGGTTTGACCCATACCGGGGACGCATAAAGCACCACTGGCTCCCATACTCCATAGTAAAGCTTCCCGACTGAGCCAGCGGGACCGTTAACAATAGGCGGCAACGCCCTCAGCGCCTCAGCGTCCCCATAAGTGCATTGGCCTTACCACAAACTTTCTCAAAGTGAGCTCCATACCTCCTGCTTTTATCCAACTGTCCCCCAAGGTAACTGATCTCTTTCTTAGTTCTCAATGGATGGCCCTCAATCTGGATATCCATGACCTTGGGAATACATTCCCCGGTGAGCAGGATTACCTTCGTCTTTTCGTGTGCTATCACTAGTCCTAGATAAATCTTATTCCATCTGAGAGTATTGAACGCATTCTTGATGTCTACGGCTGCGAGCACACATATCCGTTTTCTTCTCTTAGAGCTGTCCACCAATTCACCTACCCGGCGCAGTGCGTCCACCGTAGTCTTCCTCCTACGAAATCCAAGCTGATTTATATGAAAGTGGTCGAGCCCCAGCCTTTCTGCCATCAGGTTCTTGAAAGTGTGTTCCCAGACTTTACTGAGCGTTGGCAACACAGTGATCGACCGGTACGATGATGGAAGTGCGAGGTCTCTATCCGGTTTTGAGATAAGTACCACCTTTGCCACTTTCCACATCGCAGATATTCTTCCACTGACATTTACCGCGTTCAACACTCTCAGCATCTCGTCAGTCCTCTTCTCAATTAACTCCTTTACCACCGTTCCCGGTATGCCGTCCACGCCTACCGCTTTATTAGGGTTTATCCCAGATCCGGCATTTAGTAACGCTTCCTCAGTAATCAAGCAGATGTCCTCGCCATCGCTCATACTGATACTCCCGTCGATTCTGCAAATAAAATCTCTCGATCTCGTTAAGAAGAGCTCGTGAACAATACCTCGCACTTTGTCCACACGATGGTCATCCGTTCCGGCTTTCGGGATTAATTTGGTCATGATCGCCCTGTATGGCCTTCCCCATGGATCCCTTCCCACCATAGCACAAAACTCCTTCCAACCTTCTCCTTGTTGGCTCGTATCATCTTCTTCGTCTCCCTTTTTTCCTCCACTCCTGAGCCCATTGTGTCGCATTGCTATTTCCTCTCGCCATTACCCTCTGAGCTCTTCTTCTCGTCATCATCACCTCCTTTCTTAATTTTGCCAATTCCCCACTCCACCAGTAATTATGGTTTTTCTTGCACATCGGCGGGTAAACCTTCTTTAATTCTTTAATTAAACCTTCTTTAATTTGACATACTGTTTCCACCGTAAACTGCAGTCTCTCCTCATATATCTCCTCTTCTAAATCTGTATTCCCACTAAATATTTATCGTAAATTCCGTCGAATCTTAAAACAACTTTCTTTAAATCAACATCCTTCGACGTATAAGTAAAATTATCTAAATTACTCCTCGTATTTTTCGTTCTAAAATCGTGCAGGACATGCATGTGGTCCGACGCTGTCCACACCTTTGGTATTTTCCTTCCCACGTATTTGTTGGCCAATCCTCTATCGGTAATTACCACGTCGATGAAGCTTATCCCTCTGTTCCTACAGAACGTATAGCTTTCCTTCATGTTAATGGGTACGATGCCGTTCTTTATCAACATATTCATCAGGCTCGTACCCCTGCGATCAGTTCTCTGGCCACCCTACGCGTTAGATTTTGCGTTAATATC
Organism: Bombus sylvicola; assembly: GCA_019677175.1. Classification (NCBI taxonomy): domain Eukaryota; kingdom Metazoa; phylum Arthropoda; class Insecta; order Hymenoptera; family Apidae; genus Bombus; species Bombus sylvicola. Next base: position 134,709 of record JACSOB010000099.1, read on the forward strand.
GCCGGTTATCATCATTGACGGATAACTCCTCCTGCTTGTCCGGATCATGGTCTCTATTTCACTTAAGTAGTCGTCAAATTCTTCTAGTTTGACATTGGGGGAACAGTACCCCCCAATGCAAAACACGTCGCTGACACAAATGCCCATTAGTCCGTTCCTGGTTGTCAGAGTACTTTCATCCGGATATTTTCCTCTGAATAGGGTCACCCACAACGATGCATTGCTTTTGTCATCGTTGTTCCCGTAAGTCTACTGTCGATAGGGCTCAGTAATAAAGACCACGTCGACTTTGTCTTCGCAGGCATACTGGTACATCAGCTCCTAAGCCAACCAACACCTGTTTTAATTTATTATTAGGATTTTTATCTCCTGGATGTATTATATTTCCTCTTCTCATCCCATCCTTCACCGCTAGGCATGTCAGCGATTCCGTTATATGTCTCGGGTTAGCTCTTCTCTCCGCCGCGCAGATCGCACACCTTGGTTCCTTACCGCAGCCGTTTATAGTGTGATCGCCATCACCACACCTCCGACTTAGCTCCTTCCCTGGACTCAATACCTTGTATCCCGCCGCGTTATGCCCCACCATATGGCATCAATAGCATCTGAGGACATTCGGGATAACTCTAGCTGTTGCTATCGTCAACCCTGTCCTAGTCCTGATGGTGGGTTTCTTCCTTGGAATGCTATTCGCCGGAACTATCGCCACCGTTTCCTGGGTTCCCCAAGGTGTCATCTCAGCGATTTTATCTGAAACCAATTTTTTTCGTTGATCTCCAACTCAGTAGCTATGTCCTCAGTCAGCTCCTACCTGGTAGCGATGGAATTTGTATTTTTTTTTTATCTCTAGAGTCGCCCTGTTTGCCAACGGTAAAGCGTCTATGTCCTGCTTCATGGCCGTCAACAGGTTCTTTGCAACCTCGTCCACCGATACCTTATTGTTCATTTCAATTAAGATGTTTCCTGGTCTTCTTTACACTAGTTGTTTCCCTGAGCACATCCTTCGCTCCCGCTATTTCTCTGTATGAGTCTATCCTGTTAGTGTCCTGGTCAGCTTTAACCAGAATCGTTTCGTTCCTACTCCTTGCTACTGTATCTCTTCTTTCCTCCCTACGGCCTTTACTTCCAGGTACCTCCTCATCGGTCTTATCGGCTACACTCCTAATCCTTCTTCTCCTGCCGACCACCGGGCCATTCACCCTCGCTTTCAATCTTTTCTCCGTCCCTACTACATGCCTCAGGATATGTTAACATCTCCTGCCTCGGTTTCTTCCTATTCTCAGTTCTTCTTTCCGCCCATGACGAAATCTCTTTCCTTTTTGCCGACCACCGGTCTCTGTTTGGACAGCTACGGACACTCTAACACGGTGTATTCCATCTCGCTCCTTAGGGGTCATCTGTGTTGTCACCGTTCTCCTGCCCTGTCGTCCCCTTTCCATTTCGACATTGGTGTCCATCCAACGCCCCTCATTCATTATTTCCCTTATATTATCCGTCTTTAACTTCTCCAATGTCGGATCTCCCTTGTTGGTATAGCTGATTCTCCTCATCATTCTCTCCATATTTCTCATTAGGAGTCCCAGTCTCCCATGAGATCCCCAACATCAGTTATCCCTAGCATTGGGCCCCTGTCTTCGTCCGCAGAAGACCCATCTTCCTCGTTATTTCTTTTGACTCCCAACCCTTTCTTTTTTACCAACTTCATCTCTTCCTCCTTCACCCCCCCCCCCTTTCTGGTTCTGCAAGTACTAGGTGTCAGGTAACTAAATCAATTTGGGTTCCGCAAGGGGAAAAGTATAATCGATGCCATCTCGCAGTTTGCAGAAAGAAGGGCTTAGTCTGCGTTATGATGTACATCGATGTGTAGGAGGTTGAATGATGAGATTACTAGTAGGTAAAATCGTTATTGTATTTAAAATCGTCAATACAATGTCCTAGTCGCGAAACGGTGTGTGTAACGTCGTTTGGTCGCACTTTATAATAATCCGTTTGTGATCGCGTCCGTTTACTTATAGTAGTCAGGGGGAAGTCGGAAGATTCAAATTTGTCTTTGTTTTACGGTTACATGTAGCGGCGACGTACTTTTGCTCGGAATTTGTTTATTCTTACATTATACGTAACGTAACGAACTTCATACTCCGAAGCAAAACAACAACATGATTTGAATCGAATTCTAACTCTTGTGCCGCTACATATCCTTCTTTCGAGCCATATATTTATTTAAGGTGTTCCAAACATGGGAGGTATTTGTCAACCTTTTCTTTGCACGGTTGGAGGAGGTAATCTCTATTCTCGTAGCGGACTGTAACGTCGACCACGTAAAGCCGTTGCTCGTTTTTGACTACGAGTTCCGGCTTGTAACGATTACCCCTCACCATTATTGTTGGCTCAACAAATACCTCATTTCGCTCTCTTAGTTTATTGGCTACAAAGTTTTTAACTTTATCGTGCCTTTTAATGCGAAGGCCCTTTGTGAACTGGCATAACCCTAGCACATGCCCCAGGGTTTCCGGTTGGGCATGGCACCTTCTACACGTTACATCGATATTTTTGTTTGCCTGTTCTAAGGTGATTCTGGTGCCAATGGTGTTCGTTCTCAAACGCAAGGCATCCATCAAGCGGGATGGCTTTAGCGAATGGTAACGTTGCTCACTTTTTCTTTCTCAAAGTCAACGATACCTTGGCCCGGACTTTTTAATCCTGCCCACTCCTTAATGTGCTGTCCTTTTAACCTTCTCTTTGCCTTCTCCACATCTTCCAAGCTGGCTGGCCAATTTATTCTCAGGGAGTTAGCAATTTTCTTTAATTTTGTCCCCTCGTCGTCTCCAATTAACTGCCACTGCTGGATCTATTGAGCTTTTGATTTTTAAAGCGCTCTTTAGGGTATCGAGCTTCACAACATGTTCTAATCTCGGTAGCCCTAATCCACCACAGTTCTTTGGAGCGTAGAAAAATCCGGTGGCAGTAGATGGTAACAGGTGCAGTATCGTTTTTACTTCTTGCCTGACCTCGCTATTCATAAGCTTTAAAACGCTTTCACTCGGGGGATTTATCAGCAGATAATCGAAGCCTCCCCTTTGGAACTTCGGGATAATCCCGAAATTATTTGTGTCAATAAAAGTCACTTCCGTGCTGTAAGAAGATGGATAGCTTCAGTGAAGAATCATTACCTATCCTAAGCCCCCAGACTCGGATTGTGACTCGACATATATATCGAGGGAAGATATATTTGGCCAATAGTTCTATCTTCTGGCATGGTTTTAAGGAGAGCTCCCTTACTCTCCTCATCATGCGCAGAATCTCGGTCATTATAATGCCACAATGGACGCCTTTTCAAGGCCCTACCTTAGTGCCCAAATATCTCAAGAATAGGTCTGGATCGATACCCGGTATCCTTTCATTGTCAACTTTAATTGCCTGGTCTTTAATTAACCAGGTATCCTTCTTGGTTATCACCTGGAATGTTTAACTTTTATGGGCTGATATATTCATGCCAAGCCTCTCCAGGTATCTGTGAAACTCGTCCATATGGTTTTGTGCCTCCCTTTCATCTCCCCCAAGCAAGACGATGTCATCTGCGAAGGCCAGTGCCAAGACTTTGTTTGCTTCATTGATATTGATGCCACCGGTATTTTTCTCGATTGTTTCAAGCAGCGGCTCAAGACATAGATTAAAAAGCAGTGGCGACAAAGGATCGCCCTGCTTAACTCCTCTGAGAATTTCTACCTCGACCCCTATAGTATTATTAGTTTTTGTAGTCATCTTACATCCATTGTACATTTCGCTTGTTAATTCCATTATGGGAGTTGGGACGCCTTTTCTAGCCAGACACGGTTTTATTGCAGAATGGGGTATAATATCGAAGGCTTTCGAAATATCCATTATTGTGTACACTCCCCCTCGACTTCTTTTGCTATAATTCAGAGCCGCATTAAGCAATTCAATATTTATCTTACATCCACTCTCGGATGTATATCCGTTTTGTCTCCAGCTCTGGTCTACACCCCGTCTTAGCCGTCTATCGAGGATTGATGAGAAAATTCGGCCCAAACTTGGGCCGATCGTAATTGGTCGCCAGTTTTCGACCATATTTCCGTTTTTATTGGCTTTGGGTATTAAAGTTGTCCTATTTTCCTTCCGTGCGGTCGGAAGGTAGGAACTACACGACAATATATTAAACAACTTAGCCAATATTACAGGCAGGCCGGGCATTAACAAATTTTCTTTCAACAGTCCGTCTGGCCCTGCCGCTGTCTTGCTCCTCATTCTTTTAATTTTTCCCTCAATCTCTTCGATGGTACCGTCATAAAATAGTTGTTCATGGACAGTTCTCAAGCTCTCTGCAGTTCTGAAGGCAGTTCCAAATTTGTGGACCCAGTTCTTCCCCACAGAGCTTCATATAACTGTTTTACATCCACCGCATCTGGTGGCTTTCTGATTGATTCCAGATAAGCCAGATCATCATTGATTATGGCATCAGCCTACTTTCTGGGGCACTCATAAAAGATCTCCTGGCAACGTGCGTAGGAGTACCTTTTTCTTCTATTTTTATTAGTCCCTTTTCCACCATCCTGTCTATGGTTCTTCCCCTTTTGTTTCTCTAAGGGCTTGTTCTTTTTACTACTCTTATTTTTAAGAGCTCCATATAAAATTGTATAAATGTATCCACCGACTTGCTTAATCAATTCCGACCTATTGTCTCTCCGCTTGTCCCAAATCTCTCTCAGCCGAGTATAAGCGTCCCTTAAAACAGGGGGCACCTCGGCTTGTCTTTCGATTTCTTTGGCGAGGCATTGCCTCCACTCGTGAAGCGTTTCTTCGCTATTAACGCTTATTTCTTGGCGCGTAGACGCCATGGACGGTTCAACGAGGTCGCACCCGCCCTCTCTCATTGAGGATTTCTCCGGAAGGTCCCCTTCGACATTAGCAATCTTTAGCGTTTTTCTCTTATTTCTAATTTGTTCCGCTGTTTTAGTTGTCAAATATTTGCTCATTTCAACATTGAGGTATTTGTGATTTCTATAAATTACATCCAGCTCCTTCAGGAGGACAACCTCATTTGCTTTCCACACTCTACCACTTGCCTCATTAATAGGGCGGTCCGTTCCACTTCTTTTTACATTTCTCATGGCAGGGTGTGCGTGTCGTTCATGGGCCGAAGGACCTCTTTGGAATCCGAAGCTCCTGGGGCAAGCGTCACATTTGAATTGACCCTCGCGATGTTCCGCGGGGTCCCTACATTTAGGAATATGAGACTGTGCACCATGGGGCTTAGGGAAACTTTTATCACATTTGATACAGCCCCATTGAATTGGGGTCTCTACATGGTGTTCATTAAGATACCTGTCCAGATCTTTCAGCGTCATAAAAAGTAGGTGTATTTCCCTCTTTTCACAGACCGGACAGGCAACTTTATCCCCTATTAATGGAACTAAAATTTTGAAGTAACTCATATCCAGGGACGTTGCCGGTTCGTCGTCTGTGGTCTCCTCCAAAGCACGGAAAAACAACCAAGAATGCGCAAGAATCGGATTCTGTTTCGGAAGAAGATCTCTACGAATTGTTTCGATAAAGATAAACGAGCACTCCAACCGCAAGAATAGTCTCCCCAGACATGAAAACTAAAACTAATTTGCTATTAGACTCCGGATCAGAAATAAATATCATTAAAAAACCTGCCTTACCCCATTCAGCGATCATCAACGAGCAAGAATCAATCGAAGTTCGAGGACTTACGGCAACGGGCCTGGTCACCCTAAGGCAGACAGTAATACAGGTTGCGGGCCATCCAGTTATTTTTCATGTAGTTGATGTCTTATTGCTGATCGATCAAGACGGAATCTTAGGATCCCAATTTTTCATAGGATGCAAGGCTCGTTTGGATTCCGAACGAAAGCATATCAAGTGGGGAAATATTTATATTCCCTTCGATACAAGAGAAAAGGTAATCGTGTCAAAACGAAGTTCGATACCGTGTACTATCAACATTGCAATTCCGGAGGTAAACGAGGGATTTATTCCAAAAATCGAGCCAATGAAGGGAGTCTATTTTGATATTGCAGTTGTGAGGAACCATAAGAGACGAGGTTATATGAGAATAATAAATACCACACCTACAATGGTAGTTAAAGAATTTGAAAATCTCACCTCGCTCCCTAGCATGACGTGCAATGCGATTTCAAAATCAAAAGAAAGTAGAGTTGACAAAATAATTGAATTATTACGACTCGAACACTTGAACAAAGAGAAGAGAAGAAACGTCGGAAAATTAATTCGGAACAATCAAGATAGATTTCATATTCCAGAAGATACGCTGAAAGGAACTGATAAGATGATAAGATAGATATGAGCAAGGTAGCACTATAGTATACTTAGTAGAGGAGATGAATGTTCCACAATACCGAGAACCGACTTGCGCAGGAGAAGTAAAGTAGAGTGACGATGCTGTGTCGGAGAAAATCTAGCGATGGGTGTGTCTAGCGCACGGGACCATCGGATTTGTTCATGACATTTTTGGTGAGGAAAGTGAGGGCAGTATACATTGCTTCTGATGGGATAAACGCAGGTTATTGGACTAGGAAGGGTCTTAGCCGCCCTCCATAGAAAGTTGCTAGTGGGAAGCATCGTACGTGAGAAAAACTAACTTTCCCGTGTCAAGCCGTTGTAGACGATAGTCTTTAGAAAAGAATTTGGAAAAACGATATTCGTTCGGTCTGAAGGACCTTAGCTAGAAAATTCCTTAGATTTACGATGGGTCCTTAAGACTATTGAGTGTACGCAGTAAGAATGAGCGGACATTTGGTTTCCGTCTGGCCCGCGGTGTATGGCGGGGTCTAGGTAGAGGGTCGCCCGACGTAACATTAATCTTAATTCCGAGATTAAATTCTAACAGTCGATATACAGGGCTCTCCGATAGATAAAGGAGCCTTGGAGATGAAGAAAATAGGAAGGCTACCGCGCTACGAAAGACTCATGTTGGAAAGAGCAAGTTTGAATCAAGACTCCGGTAAATATATCGTATCCCTACTCGTAAAGGAAGACTGAAATATTCCAATAACGCCAGAAAATCTACTAAACTCATTGAGATCCCTACTGGACGTAGTAAATGAAAAACAATCGACGTCCCTTAGCAATAGCATAAGAAATTTTGAAGAGATAACCTGCGACACGCAATCAGGAAATTGAAGGAAATATTTATGGAAAAAACCATAACAATCACCATCTGCGGGAGTAACTATGACTCTCTTAAGGCAGCTGCATGCCGCTTAATAACGGGGTGTCGTGAGGGGTTATGGTTGCTCGGGGGCAGGTGGGACTTCGGCCTCATCTGCTCAAGTCGCACACCTACCTCCTCGTGGTACCGCCGGTAACATACTCGTTCGCGTCAGCGTGGGGTGTATTATCCCCCCGGATGTTGAGTATGGCTAAACGGAGTGCGGCAATGAAGGAGCGAAAGACGAATATCATCAATCGGCTTGCCGATTTGACGGTGATCTATCGCCGTAAAATAAGGGAATAATTCCCCAGTAAGGAACTCGTTCCTTCGATGGTCAGTTTGGTACAACCTGGCATGCAAAGGCTATGAGTTGATTTATGATTGGAGTATACAAATGTATCACATAAATATAATTGTGAATTGGATAGAAGTAATAGAGCCTCGGACGCGGCGTCTCTCAGTCCCGGAGGCGCCGTGGCGGATTCTTCCGCTCTGGAGGGGACTATTGTTGACGACCTGGCTTTGTCCTCGGACATGGCCCTTAAATCGGCCCTCTTGCCAGCATTTGGCCACAACCACTGCCACCACGAGTCCATACCCATAATTGGCCGAGTCGAGGGCTCGCTACACCCTCTGGGCTAACACTCGACCGCCCGTGGTACTATTCTTAGTCAATGGTGGGACTGTTCTTTGTGGATGTACCGCCCCGTCTCTGCTACACGGCTATCCTGCTAACCGTCCTCGACAGACCCAGATGAGACTCACGTAAGCGGGAGTTGAGGAAATGTACCTCGGCGGCTCTCCCGACGGTCTCACCCTTCGCTTCAGGATCGTGGGTGCGCTACTACCCAAGGCTCCGTGGGGAAGACTTAGTCTTACACCACGGCAACCTTCCTTGCGGTGTACATAGAGGACTCACGTAAGCGGGACGCTTGTCCCGACGGTCCTCCCTGGCTGCGGGAACGTGGGTTTGCCAGCCCCCATAGACTCGCATAAGCGAATCCTCCCTGCGGAGATATGTACAGAGACAGCAAAACAATACTTAAATCGAGAGACAACATGGGGGTCGAGATTATGATTCTCAGAGGAGTTAAGCAGGGTGACCCTTTGTCGCCTCTGCTCTTTAACCTGTGTTTGGAGCCACTGCTCGAGTTGATTGAAAAGCAAACCAGTGGCATTAATATTAACGATACAAGAAAGATTCCTGTCCTGGCTTTCGCTGATGACGTAGTGCTGCTCGGCGCTGACGTAGGGGAAGTACAACGCCAAGTGGATATGCTCAACAAGTATCTGAATGACTTCGGCATGACCATCTCACGGGAGAGATGCCAAACGTTTCAGATTGTTTCCAAGAGGGACACCGGGTTCATCAAAGAACCAAAAATTAGGCTTGTGGAGAACACCGTCCCAACAGTCGATCCCGATGAGGCCTTCAGATACTTATGCGCCAAGATGGGGCCTTGGAAGGGCGTCCACTGTGGCATAATTGTTCCCGTGCTCCTGAGCGTGGTGAGGAGAGTTAGAAAGCTCTCGCTCAAGTCATGCCAGAAGCTTGAATTAATTACTAAATACATCTTTCCCTGATACGTCTACCACCTGCTCGTGAGCCCGCCAAGCGACTGGATAGCGAAGTCAGGCAGGAGGTTAAGGCAATTTTCCATCTTATGCCTTCAACTGCCACTGGGTTTTTTTATGCCCTTAAATCTTGGGGGGGGGGGGCTAGGGTTGCCGAGATTCGAGCATATTATCATACTCGGCACCCTTCAAAGCGCAATCAAAATTAAAAATTCGATCGATCCAGCGGTCTCCAGCCTGGTTGACGAACAATGTGAGATCAAATTAAAGAAAACGGCTAACTCTCTGAGAATAAATTGGCCAGCCTCAATAGAGGATGTGAAGAAAGCCCGTAAAAGACGAAAAGCTGCACACATTAAGCAATGGGCTGAACTGAGAAGTCAGGGACAGGGTGTTTTTGACTTCTCAAGGAACAAGACTGGCAACGTGTGGCTTGTAGACTATAAGCTGCTCAGACCATCAAGGTTCATAGATGCCCTTAAACTCAGGACCAATACCTTTGGGACAAGATCAGTTTTGGCACGGGCCGACAAGAACATGGATGTTGCCTGTAGAAAATGTCGAGCCCAGCCCGAGACCCTTGGACATATACTCGGGCTGTGCCAATACACCAAAGGCCTGAGGATTAAGCGGCATGACGAAGCCAAGCTGACCCTTGCTGACAATTTAAAAAAGAAATATGAAGTATTTGTTGAACCTACGCTCAAAGTGGGGGGGGGCAATCTATATAAACCCGACCTCGTAGTCAAAAACGAGAAAAAGGTTCTCATAGTCAACGTTACCGTCCGCTATGAGAATAAGGATTACCTCTCCAGAGCAGATAAAGAGAAGGTTAACAAGTACCAGTCTTGCCTGGAACATCTAAAGACAAAGTTTAATGTCGGCAGGGGGGAAGTGATACCTGTGGTCTTGGGTAGTCGTGGTGCAATAACACCCTACACGGAAAGAAGTCTCAAGCTGATGGGTATCAGTGACCCCGTAATCAAAACTATAGTAATGAACGTATTGAGAAACTCCATAGAGTTGTGTAATATATTTTTAGACAACCCAGACTAGACTTATTAAAAGATTAAAAGACCCAGACTTTTAATCTTTTAATATTTATTATTTATTAAATTTGCTGTAATTTTATGATTACAAGGCAAATGTATAATTTTAATTTCCCTACGAGGGGGTACCCCGGATATATGGTCCTCGTTTTGAGGTTCCACAGATTAAGGTTGCACATACCAACGTCTGTTTAGACATAGTAACCACTCAAAATCATCAACGATTGAGAAATGGATGATATGATTGCTCGTGGGGCAGGAGCACCAGTGCGCCTACCCAAGTCACACCCCTACCTCCTCGTGGTACCGCCGGTAACGTGTGCACACCTTCCCGGGGGGTCGTCCTGCCGATTGTGTGTACACGGCTAAACGGGGTGTGGCGGCGCAGGCATTTGGCGAATATAAATGCACATAGGTCGGTTCTCCGACGGATTTATATGTTGACGACATGGCTTTTCCTTGGAATTGAGTAGCTTTTATGTTTGGACTTTTGGTTGGACGCCTTACGAAGGGGCTTATCTTCGGAAGTATGAGAGCTATTTGGATAGCTCTCACAGGTCTTTCCAAAGGCCTCGTCATCTAGTTAGTGACGCTTTATAAGCAATATGCCGCTGGGGCTTAGTTGTATTTGCTTGATAAGCAATACGCTAGTGGTCTTGGTTGCATATTGATTTTCTTTTTTTTTTTAAAAAAGGTGAACTACTGCCTCGTCATCTGATTAGTGACGTTATTGAGAAAGCAATACGCCGCTGGGACCTTGTTGCGGGCGCTAGAAAGCTATACGCCGCTGGGACTTAGTCGCGTGTGCTGGATAGTGTTCGTGGCGTGTGCCATGCGTGAGCTTGAGGAGCTATGCGTTGCGGGGCTAGTTGTGTGTTGTGACCCTACGAGCTTATCTGACGGTATTCCGCCAATTAACGGCTTGTCGTTGGCTACACAAATGCCATAGTTACTCAGGGGCAGGGGGATCTAGGTCCCGCCTGCCCAAGTCGCACTCCTACCTCCTCGTGGTACCGCCGGTAACACGTTTAGTCGCATCAACGTGGGGTAGAGTCTCCCGGTTGTTTGCTGGCATGACTAAACGGAGTGCGGCGATGCAGGAGCGAAAGGCGTAAAATTAAATCTCGGCTTGCCGATTAACGGTTTATTACCGTTAAGTCCTGAAAGAAGAATCAAATAAATTAAAGGAACTTGTTCCCAGGCCGATCTAAGACGACAGGAATGTTCATGGCTAAAGATTTGGATTATGATTGGAATTATATAAGAAGCACAATTTGCGAATAAAATTCGATACCATTAATAATGAAGCCTCGGACGTGGCGTCTCTCGGTCCCGGAGGCGCTGTGGCGGATTTATCCGCTCAGGAGGGGATTAACGATGACGACTTGGCAATGTCCACTGTCATGAATACTAAATACATGGTGCTGCTTGTGGGGGACAAGGTGACGCGTCCAGTCTATGAAAAGAGGGAAGTTTACCTCTATTTCATGACACTGTCCGACCTGGATGCGCATCTTAGTCTTCATCATGTGGAAACCCAAATCCAGTGGGGGTGTGTAAATTGCAACCGATCGTTTACGAAGCTTCATGGGGCAAGGTGCCATTTACCAAAGTGTAAAGGCACCAGTACAAGTCTAGAAGGTCTATTTAAATGTGAAGCCTGTCCCATGAGCTTCGGCACCCAGAGAGGGTTATCCACACATGAACGACATGCGCACCCTGCCACACGAAACTTTAAAAGAAGGAGAACGGACCCCCCAAATACAAGATTATGGAAAGAAGAGGAAGTAAACCTCCTGAGGGAGCTTAATGAAATTTATAAAGACCACCGATTTCCCAATGTGGAAATAAGCAAAATCCTCACCACGAAACGGTGGAACAAATAAAGAAAAAGAGATTGGCAATAAAAGCAAGTGGTGAGGATACGAGCTCTCAGAAGGTTGCTCAAGAAACAGAGGTGCGATCTCGTTACTTCAGGCAATGCGCCAGAAACAAATATTAACGAAATCCTTAGAGAAGAATCTATTAACGAGTGGCGTCGTTGTCTGAAGATAGCAATTGAAAAGACTTCCGAAGTCCCCCCACCCACACAAAAATTGTATAATAATTTGAAAAAGATGTGGGATAATTTTAAAGATGCACATCTCTACAGAAGGTTTAATTTAAAGATAACACTAAAAAGGGAAACAGGATCTTTGATATTACTAGTGCAGAGAATTATAAAAGACACAATAAAAAAAGAACAAAATAGGCAAGAATCTCAGGCGACGTTATATCTACGCACGTTGCCAAGATATGTTCAAAGAATGTCCGAAGAAGCAGGCGGATGTAGTTGTGAATGATGATATGGCATACTTGGCTCCTGCCAGACAACCTCCCGGAGCTAATGAAATAGACAAGCTTTATAAAAATTTATGGGGTAAAGAGGGTCCTTCAGATCCTCCTATACCGCCAAACAGTGCCTCGGGAGGGTTATTACACGAATATTTTCCTCCGGTCATCGCTGAAGAAATAGTTAAGAGAGTCAAGAAGATAAAGAATAAAACAGCAGCAGGCCCGGATGGAATAGAAAAGAAACACCTGGCAATTCCGGGCCTGGATATTGTTCTGGCGTTATTATTTAATATGCTGTTTTATATCTCTCACTATCCGGAGAGTTGGAGGAAAAATAGGGCTGTATTGATACCTAAGCCTAACAAAGATTTAAATAAGGCCGAGAACTGGCGACCTATAACTATCGGTCCTATTTTAGCGGGAATTTTTTCCTCCACTCTTGACCGGAGAATTAGAAGGGGCACAGTGCAAAACCTAAGGCAAAAGGTCTTATTTTACATCCGAAAACGAATGTAAACTAAATGTAGAACTCTTCAATGCAGCCCTTGAAAATTGTGAAAGGGACAAAGGTGGTGTCTTTTCCATTATTGACATCTCCAAAGCTTTTGACACAGTGTCCCATTCAGCGATCAAACCATGTCTGGCAAGGAAAGGAATAACAATGCCTGTTATTAGCCTAATTCAGAAAATGTATCAAGGTATTAATACAAGTATAACATGTAAAGAGGGCAAGTTGATTGATTTAAAAATCCTCAGGGGCGTTAAACAAGGTGATCCCCTATCACCACTACTTTTGAATGTATGTATAGAACCGCTGCTGGAAGCGGTAGAGGAATCCACCGAAGGGATCAAAATAAACGATAATTATAAGATCCCTATTTTGGCCTTTGCTGATGACATTGTCCTATTAGGCAAAAGTGGCAAAGAAGCCCAGAAACAACTATCGATGGTCCAAAAATACTTGGAGGGCCTCGGGATGACAATCTCTGGAGATAAAAGGCAGACATTCCAGGTGGTCTCTAAGAAGGACACCTGGTATGTGAAAGACCCAGAGATAGAAATTAATAAAAGAAAGATACCGTACACCGCTCCCGAGGAGGCCTTCAGGTATCTTGGTGCAAAAGTTGGACCGTGGAAAGGCCTGCAGTGTGGGATTATTGTACCTGAAATAATAGGTACAATTAAAAGAGCAAGAATGTTTCTTGGAACCAAGCCAGAAATTGGAGCTTCTGGAGAAGTACATATTCCCCCGCTACATTTTCAATTTACTGATCAACCCACCAAGCGAGGGAGTACTAAAACTCCTGGACAATGAAATCAGGCAAGAGGCCAAAGCTATTCTGCATTTAACACCTTCAACTGCGGTCGGATTTTTCTGCACGCCTAAAAATAATGGTGGTCTAGGGTTACCAATGTTTGAGCACTTAGTGAAACTTGGTACCCTTAAAAATGCTATAAGAATCAAAGAATCCTTAGATCCAGCAGCGTTTAGTTTAATTAACGAACACTCGGATTTGAAACTTAAAAGGATCGCCAACTCCCTGAGGATTAATTGGCCCGCCACTTCTGCGGACATTGAAAAGGCCACAAAGAGATTAAAGAATGATCATATAAAACAATGGGCCGACTTGCGGAGTCAAGGCTACGGGGTGGCCGACTTTGCAAGAAAAAAAGTAGGCAACGTGTGGCTTAAAGAGTACCACCTGTTGAAGCCGTCTCGCTACATTGACGCCTTAATATTAAGAACAAATACCTTCGGCACTAAAGTTGCATTAGCCAGGACTGATAAGAAAATAAATGTAATGTGCCGGAGGTGTCATGCCCAGCTCGAGACCCTAGGGCATATTTTAGGGCTCTGCCAACACACGAAAGGCTTAAGAATAAAGAGGCATGACGAGGTAAATGCTCTCCTCATCGAAAAGCTAAGGGACAAGAATGAGGTGTTTGTTGAGCCTTCCATTAAAGCTGGAGAGAATCTGTATAAACCGGACCTCGTAGTGAAAAACGAGGAACGGCTTCTCGTAGTCAACGTTACTGTCCGCTACGAGAATAGAGATTATCTCCAGAAAGCAGCTAAGGAGAAGGTAGACAAATACTCATCTTGCCTTAAAATATTAATAAGAAAATACGGCGTTAGTGAGGAGGCGGTTCTGCCGGTGGTGCTTGGGAGTAGAGGTACGATTACGCCTGAGACCATAAAGAACCTAAAAACTATGGATATTTCAAATAAGGATATAAAGACAACCGTTTTAAACATATTAAGGAGCTCTGTAGAGATATGCAACATATTTTTAGACGAATAACCATTTTAAATACTTATTTATTTAATTTATTTATTTATTGTTTTATAAAATTTGTACATATGAATTTATTTATTATTATTGCGTTGACTTTCTATTGACAGGGTCAATTTAAATTCCATCGATGAAATTTTATCCCTACGGGGGGTACCTCGGAATTATGAAGCATCTATTGAGGTTCCACAGGAGTTTCCAAAGGCCTCGTCATCTAATTAGTGACGCTACCGTAAAGCAATATGCCGCTGGGGCTTAGCCGTATTTGCTCAAAAGGCAATACGCTGCTGGTCTTGGCTGCATATTGATTTTATTTTTTTCGAAAAGGTGAACAACTGCCTCGTCATTTAGTTAGTGACGTTATGGAGAAAGCAATACTCCGCTGGCACTTAGCCGCATGTGCTGGAAAGTTGTTCGTGGTAGGTGCCTATGCGTGAGCTTGAGGAGCTATGTGTTGCTGGGCTAGTTGCGTATTGTGATCTTACGAACTACCCAGGCGGCATGCCGCCAATAAACGGCTTGTCGCTGGCTACAATGGTGCAAAGGTTGGACCGTGGGAAGGCCTGCAGTGTGGCATTATTGTACCTGAAATAATAAGTACAATAAAAAGAGTTAGAAAGCTATCGCTGAAACAAGGCCAGAAAATGGAGCTTCTGCAAAAATATGTCGGATTAGCACTAGGAGTAGGGTTGTGGGCGTCAAATAAATCTTCTCGGGAATTAGCCATTGGTACGGTACACACAGGTGTAGTTTATTACAATAATGGAGATATTACATTCTTGATAATCGATCACGGCGATTTGGCACTCGCGGCTCTAGTGACGATAGTCTTAGGCTCGATAACGAATCCGCGGCCAACGGGATGACAAAAGGAACGTGCTCACAAAAATCTAAGTCTGATTCCTTGTTAATAAAACGTGATACAATCACTGATCGCGAAGACGCTAAACTTTAGTCGGTGAGGTCGCGCGAGAGAATGCCTTTCCCGTCCCGATGATGCCACCGAGGAAAACTATATGGGGTGTGTCCAAGGACACGAGATCATCGGATTCGTCGAGAAAAGCCTTCGTTCAGAAAGTAAGGGAAATTGGCGTAGCTGCTAATTGGTCAATCTCCATATCGGTGGTTAGAGGAAGATGCTAGCCGCCCTAGAGGGGAAGTTGCTAGTGGGAGACGTTGTTCGTTGGAAAAATAGGTCTCCTCTGTCTTCCCATAGTTGGGACAAAGATTGTTTGTTTGAAGGACTTAAGATTTATAACGGGCCCTCGGGCTAGCTGAACATGTACTGCGGAGACGCATCGACATCTGGCAATCATCTTACTCGGAGAATAGGCACTGCGTGTGGCGAGCTACGGGACGGAGACCGTTGGAATGTTTACTGTCGCGTGCCGTTACAAATATTTCTTTTAAGGAGAGCTATAGAATTACTCCACACCTCTGTTAGACAAAGCGTTCATCCCTTGACCGCGGCTACGTTGGGCGACAGACTGTCGCCCCGAGCCAAAGCTCACTATCACTAATCTCTAACGATTACAATCGGGTTGAATAACTACAATTGTTCAATTACAGCTATAGTAGATTCTAGATTACAATGTTGCGGGATTATCCAAAGTTCCAGGGGCTCCGGTGTTCTTTCGTCTCCGACAAATATATATTCCCTCGCTATATATTTAACTTATTGATCAATCCACCTAGCGAGAGAGTTTTAAGACTTTTAGACAGTAAAATCAGGCAAGAGGCCGAAGCTATTCTTCATTAAACACCTTCGACGGCGGTCGGGTTCTTCTACACGCCCAAAAATAATGGTGGATTAGGGTTACCGAGATTTGAACACCTAGTGAAACTCGGTACCCTTAAAAACGGAATTAAGATCAAAGATTCGTTAGATCCAGCAGCATCTAGCTTAATCAATGAAAGCATGGAGTTGAAACTTAAAAGGATCGCCAACTCCCTGAGGATTAATTGGCCCGCCACTTCTGCGGACATTGAAAAGGCCAAAGAGAGATTAAAGAATGATCATATAAAAACAATGGGCCGACTTGCGGAGTCAAGGCCACGGGGTGGCCGACTTCGCAAGAGAGAAACTTGGCAACGTGTGGCTCAAAGAGTACCACCTGTTGAAGCCGTCTCGCTTTATCGACGCCTTAAGGTTAAGAATAAAAAGGTATGACGAGGTAAAAGCTCTCTTCGTCGAAAAGCTTCGAGACAAAAACGAAGTGTTTGTCGAGCCTTCTATCAAAATTGGAGAGAATCTATATAAACCAGACATCATAGTGAAAAACGAGGAACGGCTTCTCGTAGTCGACGTTACTGTAACGCGTAAGCAACGCGTAAGAGTGTATCGCGTACCGACGTTGCACCGTAGGGACTAGAAAACACCAGAAACTGGGATGAATGGGTGGAACTGGCCATGTTTACCTATAGCATCTCTGTACATGAGGCAACAAGGTTCTCTCCGCACGAGCTAATCTTCGGACACTTGGTCAGAGAGCCCACAAGTGAGGCGATTATCGAAGAGAACATGGAACCTACTAACGCAGAATAGCTGAAAGACCTACTCGACAAAATTAATCCGGTACAGCAGAAGGCGTAGGAAAATCTAATAAAGTCCAAACTAAAATCCAAGGAGTACTACGACAAACGAATCAATCCACAAAATTTTAAAACAGGAGATCTGGTGTACCTCTTGAATGAACCAAATATCGGAAAATTTAACGACCAGTATACAGGACCGTATAAAGTATTAGATATTTTCAATCAAAACGTTACAATATAAGTGCGAGGTGCCCCGCGAACTATACTTTTTAACAAGCTAAAACCAGCGCACAATCGAAACAGACAATAGCCTATCAATGAACAGATGGACCAACAACTAAACGTCGAAAAATCCGCCCTAAGTGAACGGAGAGAGACGATTAACCAAATTTCCACTGGAAATTTTAGCCCTAAGAGGGGGGCAGGTGTCACGTCCCGCACGGTCCGTAGCGCGAAAGTAAAATTGATAATTTCTTTGAAATCAAGGTAATTTAAAACGTTTATTTGAAACCGTGTTTACAGTATTTGAAGTGAAAGGCAGTTAAAGCCACTAAAAGCTAAATCTTGCGAAAACTTATCTAACTATGTCTTTATATTTACCTAATTATGTTTCTACAGCGATATTAAGACAATTTAATTAAATAAGAATATTTACCGTTGTCATTATTGAGTAGAGTATTTACCGTTCATCAACCGAATAATTACCATTCAAAGAGTTAGTTACCATTTTGTCAACCAAAGAATCATCATCTTGTCAACCGAAGAATTATCATCTTGTCAATCGAAGAATCATCATTTTGTCAACCGAAGAATTTTATATCCGTCTGTCTGTCAATCAATTGTCAATATCGAAATCGAGTAAGATTTGAATAAATCATTACATATTGTAAATTTACTTTCGCCAACGAAACCCTTTCAGCTCCCTTTCCCCTATGCCTGTTCCTTCGAAAGACCTCCGCGTTATGGTTCACCGACTCTGTTTCCACCTTTAGAATATGTTATAGAAATACGATACACTGCCGTTGATTAGGTTTAATTAGCATTATGAAACTTAACGATGAATAGTGGGTACGTTCCGATACAGGCAAAGCACGAAGCGGTGCCTTTTACAAAGCTACGAAATACGCGTAAAAATATTATTTAATTAACAGTTTGACTCAATGTTGGTGAAAACGCACGAACGCGTAAATCACGGTTTGCTTCGTTGAACAGCGAATTGGAATCGGTATCGCATATCGTAATAAGTATAATAGTGGTGACTATCGTCGGACGATACCATAAATATTCCATTAAACGTGGAGCAGAGTATTACGCGAGTAGTCATAAGTAAATTACGAATATTTACCGTAACCAGAGGGAATATTGAAAACATGGATAATATTGGCAAGTATATAAAAATTGTTTTTTAGTGGTAAAAGTGAGTTAAATATTTATATGATAAAACGACTAATAACGAAAATATATTTATAGCGTATCTCTTACACGATACATAAGTGCATACATGTTCCAACAGAAGATATCGCAGCTTGTATCCATAAAGGTCAATGACTAAAATAATCTACACCAGTCTATATCGCAGATATATAAGTGTGTATCCCCGGGAGATCGTCGCGCGATATTAAAACTTCGGGGGATCGAAATTACAGCCACTGTCGGTAAAAGCTTACAAATAGATTCGAAAGAATCGATAATGCGTGGAAATCCTGGCTCGAAGCAAGCCACGTGCACGACGAATAATACGATCCCTCCCAGAATCCACGTCTTCTCGATCACTAAGGGAAAAACACCAGATAGATTCGTAAAATCCTTATCTACCGATGCTGTGTTCGCGTCGTCACATCGCATTCTTTCTTCGCCATTAACCTTGATTTTTGCAACGACGCCACGTCTAACAGCGAATCGGTGATCGTCGCGTATTTCGGGACTATCCGTTCGCGCGACCAGTGAATCCAAAGAGTGGAAGACAAACTGATTGGAAATCAGTTATTATTCTGGATGCTACCTTGCACACGCAACGCAGATAAGCTGGGATAAAAGGATGAAAGTGAGATGGGTGTATCCGAGCCCTGATTACATCGAATGACACCACGATCTCTGTGAGTAACTGTTAAAGAGATCGAAGTGTGTTCACGTTCGTCGTAGCTGTTGTTCGAGGGGCGAGGAAGGATCAGCGCGGAGACAGAAAAGAAAGAAAAATCGACAGTATGAAGGATCGTCGTGGAAGATGGCTGTACGCCGTGCTACCTCTCGTCACGTTCCTTTCGCACCAAATAGGATTCAGGAAAGCTGGAGCGGAACGACGAAGTTGCAGCGATCAACCGCTTATATACGTGTGTATGCTGATTAAATGCCACAGATAAATTAAATATCACCGACGCTACATACACTTTTGCACGATATGCCAACGATCATAACGCCACATATATCACGAAACCGTTTACTACCGATACAATAAGAAATAAAAAATTATTCAGATTTGAAAGCTGCTGGCACAGAGCTCGCGTATACCCAACGAACGCCTTAATGTACCGAAATCAGCATTTTAGCTCGTCTCAGTCACCTGGCAACAATCTCGGTTATCATATTCACAGAACGATTTCGGCTTGTAAACGATTACTGAACCCGTTCTGCAATCGCTTATTTGCTAAGTAGGTTGACCAAATTGGGCCACTTCTCGTCCCGATTATCGCAAAACTCTAATAAATTTTACTTGCTTGCTTGAAATCTTAGAGAGAGAAAGACAGACGTAACTTTTGTTCTCGAGTTTATCGAGGTTGTTAACAGTTCCGCGATCGAGGATCGTGATCAGAAGTCGATAACACGGTTTCCGGAATATAAATTCGTTGCTCCAGTTGCTCCATTTAGATTGACTCGGAGCGAACTTCTGAGGTATGACCTTGTTCTCTTCGCAGCGTAAGAGGTTCAAAGATGTATCGTGAACCTTGGTAGGCGATTTCGAGTGGTAGAGATCGAAGTTACGTAGTTAATCTCAAATTATGAAATATTTCGCGTGGGTTACTTTGATGGTTAAATATTGTTAATAAAAATAAAGTATTTAATACCAACATTTAGAGAAATAATATGTAAATTATAAAAAAAATAATTAATAAGTACTAGAAATAAAATATAATTCAAGAAAATTTGAAATATAAGCAAGAATATCAGAAATATGATTAATACCAGAACGTACATATTGACAATATCGATAATCGGAAATTCAACTGTCAGTACCTATATCGGTATAACTATACTAATATTAGCATTCGATCACAGTTTCCATTTTACGTCTAGTTTCTGCAAATGTACAGCAAATATCGCAGTTCAGCTCGTTAGGGTCTGTTTAAGGGACCGATAACAACGTTTACGAAACGAAGGTAGCTCGATAGAAAACATATAAGCGTATCGCCGAAATCAATATCCTCTGTGAACAAATTCGATACTCACTTTGATGAATGACTATCCGCAACATCGTTCTTCTATTTCGATGATAAAATTGAAGGAAACGTGAGAATAAAACAGTTATGCCATAATATGTCAAAAACAATGAAGCTTTATCAGCTTAACTAAGCTTATCACAATTGAGAACGTTGCCTGGTTCTTATTTGCCAAATTAACAATTGTAGGTGACTGATGTTTCGAATAACGAAACGGATTGAAGAAAAAAGCTTGTTTAATATTTGTATTGAAATCTCAAAATGCAAAATCAATTCGATGCAAACTTTGTGCCAACAATAAGATAGTTTCATAAAAATTTCAATATTTAAAGATTTCACAGATATTCCAAATTTGTACTACTAATTGTGGGATTCTTTTAAGGATAAATATATGTTCGGAGATGAAAGGACATGGGGCCTTTCTTTTGGAATGTTTGAGAAGGTCCCCAATACTTTAGTCCAGACTTTTTATTATAGCTGTACTTAAATAATAAAACTAAGATAGTAATAATAGTTGTTTATGATCTAATCCGAGTATGGATGCCCGAGATTTATGACAGTGCGTGTTACGCCACGAGGCTTACCACAGGCTGTATTTTCTAACCGTCGCTCGCGTCGATCTAACCGTCGATCTTCGCCAAGTTCACCGACTCCGCGCTCGTCACATCGTTCGAGACGCGCAACCACGTCTCCCCGAGCGTCTCCCCGATCGTCTCCACGATCGTCTCCCCGAACGTCGCCGCGAACATCTCCGACACGCGAATCTCGGTTATCACGAACGACGGCGTCGGGATCAAACATATCGTCTCCTAAACGACAAGGAAAACAATGACGTCATCACACGACCTTGCTAGGGACCGAACCACAGAAAACGGACTCACTGACTTCGCTTCCTTCTGAACCATTGCAGCACGATTTATTAGTCACAGCGCAGGTCAACATACTGAACAATAAACTTCAACCATTCCGTTGTAGAGCTCTGCTAGACACCGGCTCTAGCATGAACTTTATCACTGAAAAACTCGCTGATTCACTAAAAATCAACCAACGGAAATGTTCGGTCCCAATCGGAACACTCAACACGTTATCGACGACCTCGAAACGTTACATCACGCCCACGATTACCTCCATCGACGGCACATACGAACGCACCTTGACGTTTTTAATCATACCGACAATATCGCCTTGGATCCCAGATCAACCAATAGATCGCTCAACGATGCAGATACCTAGGAATCTCCAACTAGCCGATCCAAGATTCCATAGGCCTGCTCCGATCGAAATCTTGTTGAGCGTCGGACCAACACTAGCTTCACTCTGTGTCGGCCAACTTGATATCAGTCAAGCAAACGGGCCCGACTTGCGTCTGCAAAAAACGCGATTCGGATGGGTCATCGGGGGGAGCCCAACCTCGCAATCCTCAGCACACGCACTTCACGCCTCCACGACGGCTTTACAGGCGGACCTCGTCCGTTTTTGGGAAATCGACGAAGGACCGCCCACTGCACACATTTCGGAAGCGGAACGGCAGTGCGAAGAACACTTTCGAAATCACGTTCAACGCACCAACGAAGGGCGATACATGGTCGCTCTCCCTTTCAACGAAACAACTCCTTCGCTTGGATCTTCTAAAGCAATGGCGATGAAGCGACTCACATCCCTCTGCCGTCGATTCCAACGAGACAAACGATTCGAAGCCGACTATCACGTCGTAATACAAGAATACTTGGAATTAGGACATATGACGAAGATTACCACGGACCACTGCACGGACAACGGATATTTTCTGCCACATCACGGCGTGATCAAAGAGTCCAGCCAAACTACAAAACTCCGAGTCGTGTTTGACGGATCTACACCAACCACCACCGGAGTTTCATTAAACGACGTACTTCATACGGGACCGAAATTACAAGATGACTTATTCTTCATTCTTATAAGATTTCGTTCTCATCAATACGTCATTACAGGCGATGTCGAAAAAATGTATCGACAATTTCTTGTGCGTCCAGAGGATCGCAAATTCCAACAGATTTTGTGGCGCAACTCTGATGGAGAAGTTGACACCTATCAACTTAATACGGTGACATTCGGGCTATCAGCGGCCCCTTATCTAGCCATTCGGTGCCTCAGACAATTGGCGGACGACGAGGGACATCGGTACCCACGAGCGGCGATGGTCCTACAGCGAGACTTCTACGTCGACGATGTTCTCACTGGAGTTGATACAAGGGCCGAGGCACGATCATTGAGATCGGAGCTCACGGAATTGCTCAAACTAGCCGGTTTAAATATTCGAAAATGGGCATCGAACGACCGGGAACTGCTACGAGGACTGTCCGAGCAAGACATAAACGACAAGCTGCTACTAGGCGAATCGCAAACTTTCAAAACTTTGGGTGTTGTTTGGAATTCCTTTGACGATTCGATCCTATATTCCGTCAAAATTAATCCTACCGCCTCTCGAATCACGAAGAGAACAATCAGCTCCGAAATCGCCAAGATCTACGACCCACTGGGATTATTGGCACCAGTGATCGTTCGAGCTAAGATGCTGCTCCAACGACTCTGGACTTTAAAAATTGATTGGGACGAATCTCTTCCGGCTGACGTGCACACGGAATGGAGCAAATATTATGCGCAGCTACCACTGTTGAATAACGTGAAGTTTCCACGTAAAACCATAATCAAGGCTGCAGCGGAAATTGAATTACACGGGTTCTGTGACGCTAGCGAAAGGGCGTATGGGGCATGCATTTACCTTCGCACCATCACTCCGGATGCTCATGTCTGGACACGACTCCTCACTGCAAAATCAAAGGTGGCTCCACTCAAATCACAAACCATTCCAAGGCTGGAACTAAGTGGAGCACTTCTTCTCGCATCATTGGTCACTACAGTCCTTCAAGCCTTACCAATCAACATTTCTCGGACTGTTTACTGGACGGATTCTACAATCGTACTTCATTGGATCAATACATCACCCCATACGCTGAAAACCTTTGTCGCTAATCGTGTGACAGAAATTCAGCAGAAGACTCACACCTCAGATTGGCGTCACATTCCTACTGCCGATAACCCTGCAGATCTCATATCTCGAGGCCAATCACCTGAAGACTTCCTGCGACCAACCATTTGGCAACATGGACCGGAATGGCTCCAACAACCAGAAAGATACTGGCCGACGTGGAATCCAGTACCATTAACTGAAATACCAGAGCAGAAGAAAGCAACATGTCTGTCCGTGACTCCAGCTGACCACAGTCTACTGGAGAGATTTTCTTCTTGGCCCAAGCTGATTAGAATTATCGCTCGTTGCCTCCGATGGAGACAAAAACAGGATCGAGGGATACCTCTGATCACACATGATTTAACTAATGCGCATAACAAATTGGTCAAACTGTTACAACTCTGTTATTTTTCAGATGAAATCCGCACTCTCCGAACAGATCGAAATTCTGCAGTGAAGGGGAAGCTACAACGACTCAATCCATTTCTGGACAAGGACGGGATGTTGCGAGTCGGAGGCCGACTCAGTCACTCGCCAATGCCTTTCAATCAGAAACATCTAATCATTCTACCCAAATCCTCAGTTACAGCGCTCATAATCGAGCATGAACACCTCCTAAATCTCCACTCTGGAACTCAAGCTACTTTATATGCCTTAAGAAGATACTATTGGCCTATCGACGGCCGTAGTCAAGTTTGGAGCACGCTAAAGAAGTGCGTCCGCTGCTGCCGAACTAATCCACCTCCAGTGGATTACGTAATGGGCGACCTTCCAGCTGTACGGATAACGGAATCTCGACCATTTACCAACGTCGGAATCGACTACTGCGGACCGTTCTACATCAAGGAACGAAAGGATCGCAACCGACGCAAAATTAAGGTATACGTAGCAATATTTATATGTCTTGCAGTCAAAGCAGTCCACATCGAGCTGGTCAGCGACCTCACTAGCGAGGCCTTCATTGCTGCTCTGCGAAGATTCATCGCTCGCCGAGGATTATGTGTAACCATTTATTCTGACAACGGTACCAACTTCGTTGGCGCCAACAACGAATTACGAGAGCTCCGAAACCTCCTGCAATCCGACGATCATAAGGTAAAGATTCAATCCTTTTTAGCCGACCGACGGATCGAATGGCGCTTCATTCCTCCCAACTCACCTCACTTCGGAGGGTTGTGGGAAGCTGCAGTGAAGTCCTTCAAACGACATTTCAGACGTGTCGCAGGTAACGAGCTCTTAACATTCGAAAATTTAAATACACTGATCATTGAAATCGAGTCTATCCTCAACTCCCGTCCGCTGACTCCAATATCATCTGATCCAAATGATCTTCTTGTCCTCACTCCCGGTCACTTCCTCATCGGAGATTCATTAACAAGTCTTCGAGAACGAGATTTCAGGGACACTCCATCCAATCGTCTCTCCAGCTGGCAACATATTCAAAAGGTCAAACAACAGTTCTGGCGCCGCTGGCATCGAGAATACCTGAATGAGCTGAACATACGAAACAAATGGAGCAAGGGCAGTCACGGCATACGAGAAGGCACCATCGTCATTCTCAGAGAAGACAACGTTCCCCCAATGCAATGGCCATTGGGCAGAATCATCAA
This sequence comes from Bombus sylvicola, assembly GCA_019677175.1. NCBI lineage: Eukaryota > Metazoa > Arthropoda > Insecta > Hymenoptera > Apidae > Bombus > Bombus sylvicola. Next base: position 159,766 of record JACSOB010000099.1, read on the forward strand.
GGTCCACCCCGGCGCAGACGGCATCATACGGACGGCTACCGTTCGAACGGCAACGAGCACCCTGGATCGGAGCATCAAGCGGATGGTACCACTACCGAGCAGAACGACTCCAGATGACTCCGAAACGAGCAACAGCACCGAAGTCTGACAAGAGACCCCCACAACATCACACCATATTACTTGATCGGTACCCTCTCAACGGGGGGAGTATGTTACGCCACGAGGCTTACCACAGGCTGTATTTTCTAACCGTCGCTCGCGGTCCTACAGTGTCGCAGGCAGATCGTCTTATCTGCCCGCCGCATCATATACAATGTATCGACGAGAGCCTAGTTGTCGCCAAGCAGCGAGCTCTAGAAACGTCGATTTTTGACGGTTACGTTTTCACACTCAAGAAGAGGCATACGTGATCATAGGCGCGAGCGGTGGCGTGACCCGAGCATAGTGGGGGTCGTCTTCCAAATGAGACAAAGGAATGATCGAAAAGCGATCAGTTCCTTCTGACGAGTCAAACGTGACACATCGACAATTCTGACGAGCAAAATCAAGTCATCTAGAGATATCGAAAAGTCGAGTCAATTTTCTGTAACATATTCATCTTATAGTTATAAAATACATTATTCTATGTTAACCTGTTAATACAGTGTTACATTCATTTAACCACCTCTGTTGTCTTAACCGAAACAGGGGAACGACTAATTCGCGGCGTCGATTAACATAATCGTAGCGAGAATTTACGCCTCTCGCTGACGCGTTTTCCTAGCGACCGCGTCTCTCCGCGAACGGTTGTTACAGTGCGCTTGGGCTCGAAGTGACATAACGGGTCGCTGAACGTATCCACGGTCACGGGAGGTACGTGCACCTAACAGAGGTTTGGAGTAATTATATAGCTCTCCTTAAAAACAAAGATTGATCTGAGGGGTACAGAGAGGTACGGAGAGAAGTGTATAAGGGCAGTTCCACTTGGACTGAGACTCAGTCAGATAAGTTCTACTTATACAGTGGACAAGTATCAGTATCAAGTATCAGTGGAAGAATAAAAATTGTGAGAATTTTCCTAGGTCGTTTTATGACACGCACGTCCAAAGATAAGAGTCTACTTTTAAGTCAAGATCTTGCCATTCAGAATAATTTTTTTCGACAATCGAACAGTTATTTGCAATGCCGTTTTGAGATATTCAAAGTTAGAATTACTTTTTGTTTATAGAATCGCGATATTCATGAAAATCCTGTAAAACCCGATGCTACACAAACTTCATTTTTAATATAGAATAAAATAACACTGAAAAAAAAACGATTATTTTATTTCCATTAAAAGCGGACAGTGCTTTAAAAAAGTGATATTGGACGCTCCTTTTCCAAATATCGGGTTTCCCCATTATATTATAATAATTACAGCAATGAAAGTAATTACGTACGGTTACTCTCATTAATATTCCGTCACGCCTTAAAACAGAATAACTTTTTTAAAATTACGGTAACGACATAGTTTCACTGTCGAAATAACTATTATGTACTTGAACTGAGATGATCGCCCAAGTAACTGCGATTGCGTATGCTCGCTTCTATTAACGAAAAACGACGCGGAGTTTCCCCGAGCTGTCTCCACCCATTCTCGTCCGGTTAGTTTGTGATTTAACCCGTTACGTCCATCCCTTTCATCGGCCAAAAAAAGAACTACTACTACTACTACTACTACGACTACAAATACTAAAATCGAGCATAGTGACAAAGTAGTAACAAGAATGAATTCCCATGCCCTGGATGATCCAGAGAATGGGGAGTCATTGGTAGTTGTTCTCTTCTATGGCAGTTTGCCGGGTCTCTTCGGCTCATAGCCTCTTCTTCCTTCGGGCGCAATGCCCGCTGAAACTTACATCTAAGTTCGAGACTTTCTAAATAGCAAACCAAAAAAATAAAGTACAAAGGTGAAATAAAAAGATAAATCGCGGAAGTTGATCCAAGTACACATGGATGAACAACGATCATATAGCGATCGCAGTCTGTTCGCACGTGCATGCTCGAGCAATATTAACGTCCGTTTCGAAAATCCCTCGCGATCACGACCACGAAATTCTAAAAATCGACGGGCAAAGCCAGAGACGATGATATGTTTCATTCGTGCCAGTTTTACCGACAATTATTCGAATGAAATTCCCTGAAACAGATTGGTCACTCGAAAACATGTCTACCCGACCACAGGCCCACCTCCACGGTTCTCACACATAACACCCAGGTGTAAGAACCTACACTACAGAGAACGTCCCGGGACGCCTCCGACACGCGAGTTTAACACACAACATGCACACTCTAAGGTACGTACCTCTTTCCTGAAATCGACTAGCGAAGGCTAGTAACGTGATAAAACACGTCTGAGGAAATGATATCGTTAATATAAACGTAAGTAAACTTGGAATTATAATCGTAATTGACGGCAATATTAAAAGCGCGGTTACACTTAATCGTGTGGATGATATTATCAGAAGTTGTGATTGTATCGAGACGTAAACTGAATCGATATATGTCTCGATATTTTTAATATTTGAAGTTGTAACGAATGAGGAAAAGCGACGCAATTCCACGGCCTAACAACACGCACGCACGCACACACACACACGCGCACGCGCGCGCGCAATGTGGAAAATACGTCGTGGACGATACACTAACACATAGTCAGTGGCTGAGAAATTATTACATTAAATGTGATCTTCGTGCCTAATGATGAAGTGCCTAAAAGATGATTAGTTTGTGTAATTTTTTATTTAACGGACTAATGTTCTTTGATTTTATATTTTACTACTTCGATTCTGATTAACTCTACTTTATTCATTTAATAGTAACTCTACTTTATTAATTTAATAAACCAGAACAAAATTTTAATATTGCAAAGAAGGTAGCGAAAAAGACTGAAACTTAATCAAATGGAATAACTGACTCTAAATATATTACTAAGAAAGAAATAATCTTAGATAATCTCTTTATCAAAGCATATAATCGAAAATGCAGAAGCAGTGTTCAAAACTATTGCTTTGATTAACTGATATTTTAAATTCTAGGAGAAGTGAAATAAACGAACGCGACTTATCCCCTTAACCTACGACTTACGTTCGAGAATGCCCGTAATATTTACGTTTGGCCCGATCAGCGTACTACGGGCTATGCCCGTAATATTTACGTTTCGTTCGATCATCGTACTACGGGCTATGCCCGCAGTTGTAGGTTAAGGGGTTAATATTGTCACGATCAATTTATTGCTAAAGATCAAGTATATTTATGTTATACAGGAATATTCGTGTAGATATTTGTCATTTGCAAATATTCATACGGAATATTAACATGCATATTTATAAATAACACGAATATATTCTCAAGTGTATATGTTTAACTTAAGTATTAAAAAACTAATTATTATAATCGCCCTGTGCAAGAAGACCTATCCTAAACTAATAAATTTGAAAAAAAGAGCGTTACTACTCACGGGTATAAAAGATACCCGCGTTCACTATGCTCGCAAAGAATTCTACGTAATACAACCAGTCACCCGTGCCGATTCGGACCTTTTATCCTACGACATAATTGAGCGACCAGAAGAACAGAAATGCATGCGATTCACCGTTTGAAGCAGACAAACAGAGAACGTTACAGGGGATGCTGCGCTATCCCAGCGAATATCATCCGGGAGACTAACATCAGGCAGGAACCGTTGAAAGGCTAATAGTAGAAATGGAGGTTGCGAACAATCTGTTACAAAACAAAACACGATGAGTGATCGCTGACTATTTGAAAAGTTGGAGATAATGGAAAATGAAGGTTTATTAACTTCAGTACCTTTCGTAATAATAAAGATCGAAATTCTAACAAACTATGATACGTATAAAAACTGAAACTATAATATGAAAGTGTAAAATCTAAAATAATCTAAAGTATGTCATTCATTTGTTTTAGAATTCGGTATTAAGACCTTAACTCTTATTTTATTTTAATGAAAAAATAACCTCAGAAAATGCTATCCTCCTAAATTTTCAGTCAAATTGTATTTCTTCATTGATAGTAAGCAAAGAAAAATATACAAAATAGACATAACTGAAAGTAAGTATGTAAGAATACTTACATACTTGACTTTTGAGCCACTGTTAGAACACTCCTAAAGATGAAGAAGAAGTTGAAACAGTGATATGTCTATAACAAGACATAAGGTATCATTAATATCGGTAATACATATTAATAAACTTGAAACTTTAGCAACAATAAAGACTAAACTTTAATAAATATGTAAATTGGAACTTTAACATAAAAGTTTGAGAACAAAACATTCAGTGATTTTTGATGCGTATCAGACAGTTTTATTGTACTTTAATGTTAAGATTTTATGACTTTATTTCAATTAAGAAGAACATTTACAGCTTTCTAAATTATCAATCATTTTTATTGTATAATTAACAGTAATTCAAACAAAATATAATAAAGAGAACAAATTGAAATACAATATGTAAAACTACTTACATTCTTGAGCTCCTGCAGAAGCTTTGTCCTCTTGAGAGATGCACTGACTCTAATACCGAAAAAGAATATTCAAAAGAATATGAAATAGGATCACATTACCGCGACCGTTAAAATTATAATCGGCTCTCAACAAGATATAACAACGGATATAACAAGAACTCTAACGTCGCGTACGAAATTATTTGATAAAATGTTATTACTTTCGCGTGTGATTATTTAATTGGATTAAATTATTGGAGTAATAAAAGACCGCCGCCGCCAATACGTTACAATACTTTGCAAACCTGACGCAACGCGATCCATGTTATCGGTACGAAATAAGACGACTAAATGACTCCTTGTACCTTAGTTTCGTCGAGTAACTTACAAAGTAGGGTGAAGGGGGGGGGACATGAGCCAATGGCACAAGCACCTACGCAGTTAACGATTCTACGTAGTTACAGATTAACGATCTAGACAAAGAAATGTATACATCAACAAATACATTCATCTTCTACGAAGCACTTCCTCTCGGATTACGCAGCACGAAGCGTTCCCTACGTCGATATTTACAAACAGCGTACAATAATACGTAGCCCTACTGGCAACACCATAGACACATTTGTTTAACTTGAAGCGAGAGAAAGGAACTCATCTGGTAAACTCGCGGACGGGACAATCGCAGTATACGTCTCTGAATACCATGGTCTTTCGAGGTTGCCGATGACCCAACAATGTTTTTAATGTAAGGATACTATGTCTTGGTTATCTAGCGCGTAAAATGCAAATGACAAATTATTTTTTTGAACATTCGTACAGGCATTTTAAGAAGCAAAGAAATATGATAATACTTCGATTTTACATTGCAAAAATATATTTTATCGTGTACACTACATCGAAATATCCTTTCTTCCAATTTTATTTGATTTTCCATCCGAGTAAAAATGTCCCTATATAAATGGAAATATCAACATCAAGAATATGTATGAGAAACATTACTCGCCATTTCGAACACGATACGAGACCGTGTGCATTTCGAAGAAACAGAGTTGGGCCGCCGAACTTTTGTACGCCTGTTTTTTGAAGAATAACGTCCCAGAAATAGCAGTTAATTTACCCAGTTTGCTGTTAAAAGAGGTACATGATAATTGTGACTTGTGCGACTCATTGGTGCATGAGTATGAAGCAAAATTATGCGTTGTCAGTTATTTCTGATATTTTATGATTGATGACGGCTTTAAGTTACGATACTACTTTAGTTAATACAATAAATGCTATGTGCGAATATTTCATCGCACTTTCACATTTACAACATCCTGAGCGATTGTCAATTCATTTCATGGAACATCTTCCACCTGGAATTTAATTCAGACAATATTTATTGTTAGACATCATAACCATACACATAATTGTTTCTAGTTACAGAACTGTGTCTATGTGATGGCGCACGAAAAACTATTCTTGTTATTTCAGCTTGATTTCCAGCGCTTGTATGTCACTGTTCGTTCCGTACCCACCCCTTCTACCAACGTTAAAATGATAAATAGTGAACGAGAAAAGTTATCGCGCAGCGTTCATACACAAGGTGGTCGCTGATCGCTTGATAGTGATGATACGGTGACGCGCCACAAGCGAGTACTGTTAGCTATGTTTTATCAACTTCTCCTGTGAAATTAATTTTTTTAAACATTAAAGATTACACATTGTCGTTAGACTTGTGATAGTGAGCTTGGGCTCTAGGTGACAGCCAGTCGCCGGACGAGGCCACGGTCACGGGATGAACGCTTTGTCTGGCAGAGGTATGGAGTAATTCTATAGCTCTTCTTAAAAAGGAAATAGTTGTAACACTCGACAGTAAGCATTCCAACGGTCTCTGTCCCGTAGCGCGTCACACGCAAACCCTATTCTTCGAGTAAGATGATTGCCAGATGTCGATGCGTTTCCGCAGTTCATGTGCAGCTTTCCCTCGAGGGCGGCTAGCATCTTTTCTAACCGCCGATATGGAGATTGACCAATTAGCAGCAACGTCAATTTCTCTTACTTTCTGAACGAAGGCTATCCTCGACGAATCCGATGATCTCGTGTCCTTAGACACAGCCCATTATAGTTTTCCTCTGTGGCATCATCGGGACGGAAATTCATTCTCTCTCGCAATCTCATCGACGAAAAGAGTAACCCCTTACGACCAGTGAATATTACGCTTCCGACTTAGATTTTGCGAGCACGTTCATCTATCATCCCGTCGACCGCGGATTCGTTATTGAACCTAGGATCATTGTCATTAGTTTCTCGAGTATCTAACTACCACGGTTACTTGTCCAGTTTTATGATAATCGTATTTGCACTAGCCAATGTCTTCTCTATTGCATAACGATAATGTGTAATCCAAATGGAGATTCGTTTCACGCCCCTAACTATAATTCTAATGTAAACCCGACATATATATTTATATGTATATATGTATTTTCGACCGTTCGCGGAGAGACGTGGTTGCGAGAGGCGTAAATTCTCATTACGATTCTGCTAATCGACGCCGCGAAATAGTCGTTCCCCTGTTTCGATTAAGATAACAGAGGTAGTTCAATGAATTTAACACAGTATTAACTGGTTAATATAGCTTGCATATTTAACAATAATGAATGTAATCATATAAACGTCATAAATTATTTAGCGATGAATACAGTTAATATGTTACAGAAATTCGACCCAACATTACGATATCTCTCGATGTATGCGTTACAATAAGTGATCTGGATTTTCTCCGTCTGAACCTCTCTACATATAACGTTTGACTCTTCAGAAGGGACTGACTGCCCTTCGATCATTTCTTTGTCTTCTCTGGGAGACGACCCCTACTACGCTCGAGTCACGCCACCGTTCGCACTTATGATCGCGTATGCTGCCTTCTTGTGTGAAAAAAATAACGGGCCGAAATCGATGCTTCTAGAACTCGCTGCTTGATAACAATTATACTCTCGTCGATACATTGTATATGTTCCATCGGGCAGATAAGACGATCTGTCTGCAACACTGTAGGACCGCGAGCGACGGACAGAAATACAGCCTGTAGTAATCCTCGTGGCGTAACAACTTATACACTCAAAAGTTACACCGTATCGTATGATATAAGTCGTAGACGATGATTTGGCGTATGAAGATGCGATATATATGCACAATGGAGCAAGGCTCTTACAGTTGAGTTTGTTGTTTTAAGCGGCGTAGCAATAGAGGAGACTAAGTATATGAAGTGTTTTGTAGTCCCGAGAACAAGTTCGGAGAGATGACGTGAGTAAGACTAGTTGACTATTCTAACGATGAAGAATAAGTAAAGTTCGTTCTTATGTGATTACGGAGGAAAACTCGGAGTGGGTGTGTCTTTTGAACTAAGGACGTGGATTCGTTGTTCACACTTTTCGTTAGGACAGCGAGGGTAACGATCCGCGATGCCCATTGGTTATAACCAATATTAATAAGGGAAGATTGGAGGAGGAAGCCTCCTACCGATGTGGCTTGGGGATGACCTTGTGCATGGGAAAAACCGGCTTTTCCGTTAGACACCCATCCACTTTCTCCGTAATTTGTCAGAACGTGCAATAAACCTAAGGACTGCTATAAATACCAGTTATAAACCGAAAATACTTGCAGGATTAAAGGTTGCTGCAAGCTAATAAGATTCGGTTTATGGTGGGGTCTTAGGTATATTGAGGGTCTGTCGAATGGGGCTTGGGCCTTGACGGTCAGACATTGAAGGACGTCGCACGGACCATTTCACGCGACCTAACAATATATAAGCAATAAGAAGAAGGAAAAGAAGGGAAGTAAACATTAACTAGATTACGTTGGGAAACTGTAGTACTCGCTCCAAGAGAGGAATGACTTATGCCAAGATACACATTTAATTATACAACATTATACATCTCAAAGAGATGTTTATTGCAAAATCATCGTAGTAACAACTTGTGACAATTCTTTGAGCGCTTCCCGACGCAAAGATATCCCTAAATCCTTATTGAACCCCGATCGCCGCAACTTCACATGCACCACATTCACTGCATAAACTTCCGTAGTCTATTTAATTTGTTATAATTATTATTCTAAAAGTTGGCGTCACAATTTCACTTTATTGCATCGTGAGTTAAGTATCTATGTGTATAATAAAATATTGTTACGTTACTATAGGAAATAAGAATAAACTGGTTTTCTACTGCTTTTCTTTTCTATAATGAATATCATTTATTCTTTTTGAAGATGAAAGGATAAACTGTCTCTTAATATGGTTTCAAGCATGGTATATCTTGTTACATATCACTTTGACATATAGAAATATGTAGCAATATAAAAAAATTGTGAGATTTTACATAATATTGATCTTATGAGACTTGTTATAGTATTAACATCATGTCCCATGTTGAACACAACAAAATCTAGTTAACTAGCATAAATGCTGAAGTAAATATATATAAAACTAAACAAAAATGAAACTTATCTTTTTTATTCGTAATTTGTAAACAATGATTAGGAAAGATAATGAATAAATGGAACTCATCGCTTTTTTTTAAATGGAATAGCGCATCCTACAATTAAGAGCGGATAAAAGAAACGGACCTACCGTAGCAGCATAGCAAAGAATTTATGAAGTCTTGACTTGTTCAAAAATCAGAATCCTTGCATATCGTAAAATGCGTTTACCATATATTTCTGGCAATGTAGATTCTTCAAATAATTTCCTAAAAATTGATAGCCAATTAAAAAAATGAAGTAATTGTTGAAGTAGAAGCCTGAAGAAAACTTATACTAAAAGAAACAGGAATAAGGGAAGGTTTGCATGCGCAAGGATGCGTAAGAGTTCACTTACAAAAATCAAAATAATTGATAATATAATTAAAAAGTGAGAAGGAAATATCGTCCCCTCTATGTCAGAGGCATAAATGTGAGGATTTTCTGTTGGATCTGTGGAGGATTTGTCTTTTAGGATGTAACGAAATAGTATAGACTAACTGTTTTGGTGAGCAATGGTTAAATATATATATTATCTATAAAACTTGATTTGATACAAAGCACAAGTCCAGGTTAAATAACTCTTGCGAAATAAATACGCGTTATCTTGAGAAACTCCGTATATGCTCTAATGCGTCCGAATGCTAACTCTGCGATTACTCGAATTCTCTCGCTCGTCAAAACGTTTGTTTATATATTTGGTCGGGGGACAATCAAAAAGTTTGAATTCAACTTGGATTGACGGTTGACCTAGCGGCGACTTTGTTTTGCTCGGAGTTCATTACTCTTTGCAATGCCAGTAACCTAACGGCATTGTACTCCGAAACAAAACAACAATAAAATTCGAATTCGTCCTACACACGTGCCGCTACATTACCCCCTTCCAGTGATAACGTTTGCGTTTAAAAAAATTAGAGTATACACGGAATTTCTCTTCGTCGAAATTATCGTCGCTATATTACATTTTCGCCGATCCGACATATTAAGATGCCTAGTCAAGACCTGCTTGAAAACGGTCGAGAAAACGAACTCTGCGTCCATACCTCGTAACATACCTATTCCTTGTATCTTCTTCCGCGCTATTATCCTCGTGCGCGTTCTCTCGCTTTACCGGAATAAGTATGTCGCGAGGTTCGGCGGTCTTTTCTTCAATATCGTCAGGGACCACGAACGCCGGTTTTAAACGGTCTATAGAAACCGTCGCGTCACGATCGTTTATTTTTATTATGTAATTTTTATCGCCCCTTTTTACCACCTTGTATGGTCCGTCGAACGGAGGCTGTAAAGGGCCTCCTATGGCGTCATGGCGTAAGAAAACGTACGGCGTCGTATTCAGTTCTTTATAAACAAAAGCTTTTCTTTCGCCATGACTCTTAACTTCCTGTGGCCTGTACTTCCCCATCCGCTCTCTAAGCCGGTTCGCGTACTCCGTGTTGGCCCGCGATTTTGTTTGTACTAAAAATTCTGCCGGCAGTCGAATATCAGTGCCGTAGGTCATTTCGGCAGCCGTTGCGTTTAAGTCCTCCTTTATCGCGGTTCGGATACCTAACAGTACGATTGGTAAAATCTGTACCCAGTTGCTCGTGCCGTGGCATTTTATCGCAGCTTTCAACTGCCTGTGAAGACGCTCTACCATCCCGTTGGACGCGGGATGGTAAGCCGTTGTGCGTATGTGTTTGGCGCCGAGCAACTGGCACATTTCTTCGAACAACCGCGATTCAAATTGGCGTCCTCGGTCGGTTGTGATCTTTAGAGGTACGCCGAAACGTGCTATCCAAGTATTAAGGAGGGCCTCGGCAACGGTTGCAGCCTCCATATCGGCCATGGGTATAGCTTCGGGCCAACGCGTGAAACGATCGATACACGTTAGACAATATCGATACCCTTGTGAATATGGCATGGCGATAATGTCTACGTGTATGTGTTCAAACCGGCCCGCTATTGTTTTGAAAGTTCCGACCGGCGAGGATACGTGTCTGGTGACTTTGCATCGTTGACATGGAATACACTGGCGCGTCCAATTTCGACAGTCTTTATTAATGGACGGCCAGACGAAACGTTTTCTCACCAGCTTCTGCGTAGCACGTATTCCGGGATGGGAAAGACTATGTAATGAGTGAAATACCGCGCGACGTAACTGCTCCGGTACAAAGGGTCGCGGGGTTTCATACGTCAAATCGCAGAATATTCCGACGTCGTGGTCAGGGAATCGTAATTTCTTTAATTTCAGCGCGCTAGAACCTGACTGCAAAATTTCCTTCAACTCTGGATCATCCGCTTGCGCTGCTGCTAACGTATGATGATCGACGGATTTCCCGATCGCTTCTATTCGGGATAAGGTATCGGCTACAGTATTATCGATTCCTTTAATATGCCGGATCTTGGTCGTGAACTGACTCACAAAGTCGAGATGTCGGAATTGTCGTGGTGAACATTTATCCGGGTTCTGCTCAAACGCGTATATGAGGGGTTTATGGTCCGTGTAGATGACGAAATCTCTCCCTTCGACAGCGTGCCTAAATCGTTTTACCGCCGTATACATCGCGAGCAATTCGCGGTCGTACGCGCTGTATTTTCGTTGCGCGAGGGATAAGGATTTGGTCATAAAGCCCAACGGCTGCCAGGTATTATCGACGCGTTGTTGGAGTACCGCTCCTATTGCGAAATCGGAAGCATCGACCACGAGGCTAACGGGCGCGCCGGGAATCGGATGCGCTAACATTGTCGCGTTAGCTAAAGCGCGCTTCGATTCGTGGAAGCTTTTCTCAGATTGCTCGGACCACTCAATAGTCGCGTTGCACTTCGTCGTGCCTTTCAATAAGTCGTTGAGTGGTTGCATAATTTGCGCGGCCCTCGGTATGAAACGTCGATAAAAATTTATCATACCGAGGTATCTTCGTAATTCCTTGATGTTAGAAGGACGCGGTACTTTCATTATCGCATCAACGCGTTCAGCCAGGGGTTTGATCCCTTTCGCGGTGACGGTATAACCGAGAAATTGAATTTCGCGCACGCCGAATTCACACTTCGCGGGATTGATGACGACCCCATATTCATCGAGGCGTTTGAACAGAACTCGTAAATGTTCACGGTGTTGCTCCTCGTTTTCTGACGCAATTAAGAAATCGTCGATGTACGCGTAGACGAAATCGAGGCCTCTCGTGATTTCGTCTACGAATCTTTGACACGTTTGGGCGGCATTTCGAAGCCCAAACATCATCGAAGTCGCTTCAAACAGACCGAAAGGGGTGGTGATTGCCGTTTTCGGTACGTCCTCCGGCGCGATGGGAATTTGATGGTAAGCGCGTACGAGATCGATCTTAGAAAAGATTTGCTTACCATACAAATTCTGGGCGAAGTCTTCGATGTGTGGTGGGGTGTACCTATCCGGAATGGTACGGGCGTTCAATGCCCGATAGTCGCCACACGGTCGTATACCTCCGTCCTTTTCGGAACAATATGCAAGGGTGATGCCCACGGGCTTCGCGATGGACGCATCACGCCTTGGTCTATCATGATTTCGAATTCCGCCTTTGCCTGCTTGAGACGATCGGGGGCAAGGCGGCGAGGTTTCGCGTGGACGGGGGTTCCAGGTGTCGTGCAGATATGATGCTGCACTCCATGCTTGATCGTACTTCGCCTGAAGACGGGTGGTCGAGTCAACGCCGGGAATTCTGCCAGAAGTCGATGGTAAGGGGATTCCTTATCGATGGTCGTAATAGATCCCACGTCGGTCTTAGCTGCGGATCCCCTAGTAAACAGTTGTGTAGTTTTATCTAATAGACGCCTGTTTCGTGGGTCAACGAGCAACCCATAGTGGCTTAAAAAATCGACGCCGATGATGGGCGTTTTCACGTCGGCTATCACAAAACGCCACTTGAAGTCTCGGCGCAAGGACAGGTCGAGGGACAGAGTGATAGTCCCATACGTCGCGATACGGGTTCCGTTCGCCGCGAATAGTTCGTACGCGCTTTTGCTCGCATGACCACGCACTTTGTTGCGCGGAAAAACGCACGTGTCCGCACCCGTATCGATTAGAAAAACGGTGTTAGTTCGCCAGTCACGTATGAAAATGCGGCGAGTCTCCAAGCCGTCGTCGTTCGCCGCGTTTACGGACGGCTGGACTCGTTTCCCGACTTCCATCGACACGGAGATCGACACTTTCGCGCCCGCTCGCGGTACAAATCATGGTAGTAACATAACCCGTTTCGGGAGGGCGAACGATGACGACGCCTCCCGGGCGAACGCGAACGCGAACGCGAACGCGCGTGTCGATAACCGTTAAGACTAAGCGCGTCTAGCCTCCGAGTGAGCTGCAGCAACCCGTCGCGCATTTCCTCACGCAGCTCCGTCATTCTCCTGTCCACGGATGTAGTTAGCTCCTTCGGACTCCATGGCGCTGCGTCGTCCTGTGCAGTGCGTATGCTTACCGCTGCTACACCTGCCTCCCGCTGATCCTTTCCTGAGCAGGCCTCCTCCACTCTGTCCGCGGCCTGGATGATCTTCTCCGGTATGGCGTCGTCCATAACCGCCAATACTCGCCGTATCCGCTCGGGTAGCCGGTTCTTCCACAGGTTAAAGACGAACTGCTCCGACGCAAAGGGGCTGGCCAGCTTCTTCAGGTCGTGGTAAAACTGGGACGGCTTGCGATCGCCCATTACTTCTTTTTCCACAAGCCTCTTCACCCTTTCACTGTCGGATTCTGCCAGGCTTCGAATCAGCTCCTCTTTTAACCGGTCATATTGCCTGTCGTCGGCGGACTCTAAATGGACATGTTCCAAACGCTCCAGGTACTCTGGTTCAAGGCACCCGTACAGAATGAGGACCTTATCCACATCTCTTTCAATTCCCGCGGCCTCGAAGTGTTTCTCCAATATGTGAAACCAGAAGGATATCTTCTGAGGGTTCAACGGAGGCGGGCGGATTGATTGCAGGGCCATACATGGAACGTTCTGTTTCGACATCATTAATCACGTCGGGGTCACCAATTGTGGAGGATTTGTTTTTTAGGATGTTACGAAATAGTATAGACTAACTGTTTTGGTGAGCAATGGTTAAATATATATATTATCTATAAAACTTGATTTGATACAAAGCACAAGTCCAGGTTAAATAACTCTTGCGAAATAAATACGCGTTATCTTGAGAAACTCCGTATATGCTCTAATGCGTCCGAATGCTAACTCTGCGATTACTCGAATTCTCTCGCTCGTCAAAACGTTTGTTTATATATTTGGTCGGGGGACAATCAAAAAGTTTGAATTCAACTTGGATTGACGGTTGACCTAGCGGCGACTTTGTTTTGCTCGGAGTTCATTACTCTTTGCAATGCCAGTAACCTAACGGCATTGTACTCCGAAACAAAACAATAATAAAATTCGAATTCGTCCTACACGCGTGCCGCTACAGATCTAACTTTTTCTGTTTGAACTGAGGTGTCTATTGAATATCTCTCCTTCCTCTTAATTTTATGTGAAAATGACATATATACAGGCGATTACAAAAATGTTGGGTCATCAGTATAATTTTGTCTTTAAGCTCTATATTTTGAGTAAGTGTGCAATTATATAGAAAAATGTGTTGAAGTATGTTAGAGTATAATATAGAGAATTTATGAATGCCAAAACGACTGATTTTTTACATATGTGACAAGAAACATCAGCAAATATTATATCACAAAAAGTTGAGACATTTTATTACTTCGTTATAAAGTAAAAATAATGCCTCCAGTATAATTCTTTAATATTTCATTAGATACTCTTTATTTTTAATTATTTCCCTTAAACGGTTTGGTATGTTATAAATTACTTTCGTGTGTGTGCGTGTGTGCGTGTATGCGTGTGTGTGTAGAATTATACTACAAACAAATGATAAGAATTAGATTTCATTTGGGTCATTACATGCCGCCATAAGGCTGCCGGCAATCAATACTGACGCACACGTTGTCACATACGCACAATTATAGGAAGAATTCACTGTAGTGGTATCGACAACCTTTGCAAATATCTGGGAAACAATGGCCGAACGGCAATTATACATACAGGCAAATGTTATACAAAAAGATAATTTTTATAACATATTAAAAAATCATCGAAACCGGTGAAGTGGAAATCTTTGAAAGTAATTTCCGAAATATTAATAAAAATACCTTCGATAGTGCGCATTGAACTTAGTGTCTATATAAACGTTACTAATATAACCGTCTTAAAGCAATATTATGCTACGTTAAACATAGTATGTATTTAAATAAACGAAAAAGTGTACCGTCTAAATCGTTATCACGTTAAACTAAGCTTAACATGTAAGTCATGTCAAACTTTTAAAACGCACAACCAATGCAAGTTATTGAACCAATGGATTCCTAAACACAAAATCGTTATATTTCATCTCTAACCATCGAGTACTATCAAATAATGCAAAAAATGTTTTTAAGAAGGCGATGCTCTGAAACCAATATTACTCTGCACTCTACCAAGTGCAAATCTGTATAATACGGAAGTAAAATCTGAAACCTTAAGCGTCCAAGGTTTCAATAACCAATTTTACGTAGGATAGTATCCTGTAGATACCGAAACCAATATCGCTATTGTGTTATATTCGCCGTCAAATATAAATATGTAGAGGACGGTAGCTTATTAAATATCCGAAATATACTATTAATCGTGAGCAATTTATTAATATATATAAATCGACTATAATGACGCTATGTCACGCTAAACACAAGTCAAAATATAAGTTACTCGCAATAAATACGCGCAGTCTCAGGAAACTCCGTGTATACGCCTGATGCGTCTGTCTGCTAGCACTGCGATCGCTGAACTCCCGCTCGTCAATTCGTTTGTTTATTTATACTGGTCGGGGGACAGTCGGAAAGTTTGAATTCGACTGCGTTTGACGGTTGAAAGTAGCGGCGACATTGTTTTGCTCAGAGTTCATTACTCCTCGCAATACCCGTAACATATCGGGCATTGTACTCCGAAACAAAACAACAATAAGATTTGAATTCGTCCTACTCGCGTGCCGCTACAAATAGTCCAAATATAACCTCTTTCTGTTTCTGGTTCTTCTAAATATGTGGACGTTTCAAAATGGCTTTTAACACTGTTAAGCTTGAATTATAGATTTACTTAACGCGATCACTTAATTCTTTAATGCAAAATATGAAGAGAGCAATCTTGCGACTCTTGAATAAAGTTCTACAGAAGGAAGAGATACTTTTAAGCTATTAACCAAGTATAGTGATATAAAATTCTAGAAGTGTATAACAATATACTACCACAGGATCAAGCAGGATTCAAAACTAACAAATTCTGCGACAACAACATTTATGATGCTGGAGATTAAGATAACAGGAATAATGGTGAAAAGAAAGATGTATACATACTATTGTTGGACTCAATACAATACGTAATGCTCTATAACTGAGAAAAATATTTTATTGGCAAGGGACAAAAAGAAATAATAGGAGATGTGTATTATGCAGACAATGAGGTGAGAAGGTCAGGAGACTTAATACATTTACAAGGTAAAGGCGGCATACTTAAAGGATACTGTATGCAAAACCACCTTAGGAAGGATATAGGTAAGCTAAAAATATTAATATAGGGCGAAAAGGAAAAAATAGAGAAATAAGAATGAAATAAATGAAATACAATGATAAGATGAAGATATATCTAGGGCGTACCTATATTTACAAAAACAGCCTCATTCCAAGTAATAACAAAGCAAACCACATACCAGACAAAAATCGCGATGGATAGTTTGGAAACTGTTCATAGTGACAAAGTGCAATAACTGGAATGAAGCTAGGAAACTTTCTGAAATAATAACAATGGCAACCCTCCTATATAATACAGAAGTAAGGACCTATTACTGAGCAAAAATAAAAACAATACAAGCAGGTTTCCTGAAAAGAATGTGATACATCACCAAAATATGTGTTTAGAACAGAAGCAGGAAGAATAGGCTTGAAACATAAAATAATAAGAAAAGGGCATAGGCTATTGGCTAAAATTAAAGGAGGACACAGAATTAGACAGGAAAACACTGAACTTAACAGGATACAAACAGGTAATTAACTCAAATACAGCTATAAAGCTAGTGATAAAGCAATAATAATAAATTTTAACTAAACAATATTGGGAGAAAATAATACTATAACACAGAAACTTTTGGAGAAAATAAAGAAAAGATACTTATAATAATATACCTATAGTGAAGTATGTACATAAATATATGAAAAACATAGAAATATAACTAAAGCTAATTACGTAAATATGCAACTATCATTAATAACTAAAAGAACGAAAAGACAAGTTAAATTAGCATAATAATAATATAAATATTATACATACAAAATAAAGGTACAGAATAAGGTACAAAACAGGTAAAACTGATATTTGTAATACACACATGTATGTAAGAAGAATAATTTGAACACTGGTTAAGTCATAATAAAAGAATGCCTGCAATATTAGGCATTTAGAACAAAATTCCTTAAAACACAATAATTAAATGCAAAAAAGCAACAAATGAAAACAACAAAAATAGGCCACAAATAATTTTATATAGTAATACACATAAGTAATATTAAATAAATAGAATTTTTCTTATTGAAATGTGACGATCTGTAATAAAAAACGAATTAAAAAGAAAAAAATAACTTTAACAAAAAAGAAACGAATTTATACAAATTTATTCCTAAAAAATTGTGGCCGATCAGATAAGTGAAATAAAAGTACAAAAAACAACTAATATTAAATGAAACATTTAATGTATTCTCTCTGTTACGACCGTTCGCGGAGAGACACGGTCGCTAGGAAAACGCGTCAGCGAGAGGCGTAAATTCTCGCTACGATTCTGTTAATCGACGCTGCGAAATAGTCGTTCCCCTGTTTCGATTAAGATAACAGAGGTGGTTCGATGAATGTAACACTTTATTAACAGGTTAACATACGATAGTATATTTGATAATAATATGATGAACACGCCACAAATTGTTTAACAATGAATATGGTAAATATATTACAGAAAGTTGACTCGACTTTACGAAATCTCTCAATGAATTCGTTAGACTATGCGATTTTGATTTTGCTCGTTAGACCTCTCGATGTGTAACGTTTGATTCGTCAGAAGGGACTGATTGCCCTGCGATCATTTCTTTGTCTTCTTTGGAAGACGACCCCCACTATGCTCAGATCACGCCACCGTTCGCGCCTATGATCACGTATGCTGCCTTCTTGTGTTGAAAACGTAACGGACAAGAATTGACGTTTTTAGATCTCGCTGCTTGGCGACAACTATGCGCTGGCCGATACATTGTATATGTTCCGTCGGGCAGATAAGACGATCTGCCTGCGACACTGTAGGACTGCGAGCGACGGTTAGAAATACAGCCTGTGGTAAGCCTCGTGGCGTAACACTCTCAACGTACATTTGCGAAGCGGTTTATTTCATATATCGCTTCCGAGCTTCTTTGTTTCCACCCAGTCATGGCAGTTCAAAACTATTTTATGAAAATTAAGAATTTTCTACATCAAATCATTTCATTTGCCAGACCTCATATATTTTTAGATTATTCACACAAAATTAGTACAGTGCGTAAACATTAAAAGGAAATAAGCGGTAAGTAACCCAAACAAACAAGGACAAAGTTTAAAATAAGATATCAAAAATAGCTGTTGTTATTGAAACTTATACAAAAAGTCCTTGAAAATGTAAATTCTTCTTTAAATGAAAGACGGTTATGTATATGAAAATCAAGTATGTAATGAAAATACAAAAAACATAGAAGAAGAAAACTGTATTTGTTATTACGACTTACTTTTACATGTAGAATAATTTCCTCTCCTGTTACTGTACTACCCCATCTATCCTAGAACAAATTTTTAGGTTAAAATTATTTATACAAAACTAATATGTATACGAATATTTTCATTTTATAAAATTGTATATATAAAATATTTACCTTCGCTAAATCTCTTTTTACAGAAACTTTGCAGATCAAGTTTCTAGTCAAATTTAATTCTCCACTTAGTACTCATTACCAAGTAATGCTTGGTAAATTCAAAAATTATAACGTTCAGTAAATTTTTATACGATGTACACTTTACCTTGACTGGAATACGAAAAACGATTGAACAGCACCGATGTCTATGATAACAGTGAAGACAGAGGAGTAGTGCTGCCTGCTGATTGGCTACGCTTCAGTACTACAGGTGAGACATGTACACGATCATTGCGCAAAACCTTGTATTACTTTGTGGCATACTTGTAAAATCTAGATGTGATTCTTTTGCTAATTTTCCATGGTTGTACTTCAATTTGAAGATTAATTAAATAAATGTTTAATAACGATTTTAATACCGGAAATAACGATTATTATACTCCGAATTTTTATATAGTTATAGTATAGTAACATATGTAAAATACATGTATGTGTTATGTACAATGGCTCTCGAAAGAATTTAAATGCTCGCTACTGAAACTTTAAAGATATAGATGTATATAAAGATAAAGATGTGTGTGTCTGCTCGCGCGCGCGCGTGCGCGTGCGTGTGTATGATGCACTTGATATTTCAAAATATTCTCATAACTACAGCAAGGTACAGATATCAAGATTATGCGTGTAAAATTTGAATTGGATAACATTTGTAGAAGTTAGAGAATACTCATTGCAGAAACACGCAAAAACAGCGTTATAAACGTTTCTCTATTTCTATCTCTTACCACATTATTTCTATTTCTTACCTCATACGAATATCTAGTTCCGTCATTTTTGCCTCAAATAACATCTCTAGGACAGTTTTTCATACTGTGTTCTATTTTTTGTGTAATATTTATGTCAACATTATTCCATATGTAAGTAATTGTTATGTTTTCATATCGTTTCCTTATTTATTTCACAACTATTTAATCTTTTACCCATTCCATCCCATATATATCATATTGGGTTTATATGTTGGGTCTGTGGTGGCGTGTATTGTACAGTATCCATTCTTTTACAACCCAGGTTCAATGTTTCGGATCAATATCCTGTTGAAAGTGAAGATTATGTATTTTTAACATTTTACTTCAGATTTTTCGTTAATATGTTCAAATACTTATATTGGACTAAAATCCAGTTTATAAATACTAAGTTCTCATTATCATTGGCTGCCATACAACTCAATGACAAAACCACTTTCGTGTTTTACAGCAGGAAGTAAATTTCGCATTTCTATTTTAGTATTGGCTTTTCTCCACACATAATTATGCTCATCAGACTGAAGAATATTGAATTTGTTAAGTTGGTATGATCACTAGTTCCTACAAGCGAAGTTGGCACGACTCCTAACGACGCTCTTTTGTCTTAAGAGTCGACCACGTGTTAAATATCTAAGTGTATCCGGTGTGTTCAGACGTTTTGTATGAGGTGGTGAAATATGGAAAGTAAAATCCAATCTGAGTGAATCCATTAAATATCAATCCCAAACCTATATTTAATAACAGAATTTATTTTCACCGGAAAATATTTCAGTATTTCAGAAGCTATTGTCTGTAGTAATATACACTCCTCGTCAAAGAAATTGCCCAGTGTGAGCTATTTTTAATTTCTCAATGATGCGTGTAAAATTTTTCGTCTGTAACGTATAATATCAAAACATTATGACCTCAGAATATGCGGTTCGTTGAAAATAATTAAAAATATTATGAGGTTTAGTGTGTAACAAAAAAAAATTGTTCTATTTTAAGAACGAAATGATAACACATGTAGAAAATAATAATCAACATAAATTGTAACTAACAATAATTGCTTATCAAACGTATGTACTTATTTAATAATGGGTACATCCCTCTTTATTTTCTATTACTTCTATTGTACGATTTGCTATCGATTTATATAGTTTCTGAATGTAATTTTGACTTAACGTATCCCATTCGCGTACAATTGCACTTTTTAATTGTTGTACGTGTTGATACTGCTTTCCATTCGCGTATACGCCGTGAACAAGTTCTGTACATCAATTTTCAATGATATTAAGGTCCGGGAAGCGTGCAGGCCACGACAAAATAGATATATTATTTTCATTAAAGTATGATTGGATCAATCTTGGTGTGTGTACAGGTGCATTATCTTGTTGAAAGACGCAATCAGGTCCAGAAACGCGTTGTTCATGATTATTTATTTGTTCTTTGATTAAATTTATGTATCGGACACTACTCATTCTCCTAACGGTGAACTTGATACTTGCCGAAATAACCGATGCCGGCCCAAACCATCACGTTGTCTCCTCCGATTTGTCGTTGAATTGCCGACATTATCTCTTTTCTTGTGTCATGAAAATAATATTCGAACCCATCGAGACCATCCAAGTTGAATATTTTTCGTCTGAAAATGGTACCCTTCTCCATTTATTTTTCCAATGCATTCTTTCTTTTGCAAAGCGTAAACGTTCTACTTTGTGCTTCGTTGTTAACGAAGGTTTCTTTTTCAATTTTAGCCTCTTACTATTTTTTCAGGATAGTAGAACTCGACAAACACTTGAAACACTGACACTAATACTAGATTTTTCCATTATTTGCTTCGTTAATTGTTTGCGTTAACTGCGATTTGGAAGTTACACGCAAAATTGCTCGCTTATCACGATCGGATAACGATAACGGCCGACCAGTACTTTTCTTTCTGCCATAACCTTCAACATTTTTAAAGAAATTGTGTATTACTTTGCGACTTCTTATTATTACTTTCGATATTTTTGCTACTGATACCTGTTGCTGTTTTAGTTCTAAAATTTGCTCTTTTTTCAGACTCGTTTAATCTTTTTCCGCGTTTCATACTTACAAATTTATATAATATATATACTGTGTTACGTCGGACGACTCTACCTAATCCAGGCAGCTCACTCATTACATGAATATACAGTTCGGTGCACGTGGCAAGGAAAAGCCTGTCAGCTGGTCGTGAACCACGAAGACGGTTTTGCGTTGTACGCAGCTGGAACCAGAGGCGTAGGAGATAAAGGGGCGAGTCCAATCTCATCTCCGACTCCTCTCTGGAGAAGATCCTTTGATAAACTGAAGGTCCCCGCGGACGACGGGGCGCGTCAACTGTGGCTCGACTTTAATGGCGAGGATGGCGACATTGAGCTGGACCTCGAGAGCTGTCCCGTGCCGATCGTGTTCGTCCTCCACAACTTTCTCTCGGCGAAGATCCACCAGCTTGGCCTGAGCGCATAGGAGTACGAGGGGAGCCCCACGGAGGTACCCGACCTGCCGCCCCACACCACCACGTCCGTCACCAGCGTCTTCCTTCACTGAGCTCCTCGAATTGCCCAGAAACACAAGAAGGAAGATAGGAAGAGGAGGAGAGAGGAAAAGAGGGGGGGGGGGGTAGGCAGAATACGCAGGAACGAGGAAGAAAAAATTATTCGACGGACCAGAGGAAGAGACATTTGCTAACTTGCACCTTCAATTTCCATCCGGAGGTCGCGATATTCCTATTTTAGGACAACTACGCTCTTCTTTATTTCCATCGAAACGACGGCGTTTAGGACGGTGTATGAGCGAGTTGTGCAGACACTCTTCGTCGGGAGAGACAGAAAGAAAGTATAATATAAACCGGGTAACGACGCAACAAATAGGCTAGAAGGAAGCGGAGGAAGGTCCGCTGCTGGGAGTCGTAACTAATCAACGCGCCTAAGTAACCGATTAAACCTATCTACCTAAACTAAAGAACAAAATGAAAAAAAACCGCTATGTAACGAACGAAAGAGTACAAGAGAAAGGGGAAAAGAGAGAGAGAATATAAGAGAGCGAGTGGATGTATCTAAGGGAAGCTGAAAGAAGTCTCTGATTGAACGCTCGATTTCGGAGAACCTTAGCAGAGAAAGCTAATCAATTACTGTCCAACTGCCGCCCGTTCACTCTACCACGGAGAATCGACTGACCCTGGGGCTTCGACCTCTCTGCCACGCCGCCGCAACAGACGAACTTCCTTCCTCCTGGATATAAATAAAGAGGGAAGAAAATGGAAAAGACGAAGGGAGGTTTGGAAGAACCGAGGACCAAGTAAAGTTGTCGTGTCGTGGCTAAAAGTTTCGTAACGTCGAACGAAAGCGACTTTAAAGAGTTCGTGGACGTTGATCTCCGCTGGAGTACCGGCTGATGGCGAAACTTTCCTACGGCAGGCGTCTCCTTTTCGTCCCGCCCTTCGATATTTATGTGGATTTCGTTCCGCGAGAACAGGCGCCAGTTATTCGCCATCGACTGGTACTACTCGTGTCTTGAAGTTCCTTCGAAGAATTTATCGCCTACGAAAATTCGGCTATGGTCTGCTCGCGGTTGAAAGAAAACGGCATGTATCGTGTATAGTGGAGAATTTTGTAAAGGCGGAAGGGCGAAACGTAGATCAACAAGGTCGATGAAGCAACGGACGCGCGTTAATAGTTGTTTTGTACGATTCGTATTCTTAACGCGAGTAAATGTAAGATGCCAAGAAACGTCGATGAGTGTATTGGTTAGCCGCGACTCCCGTCGATCTCGCCTAGTTCCTCGCGGAGATTACTGACGGATAAACGAGAGCCCTCACCTCCATTCGTCGCTTCCACCTCACCTCTGTTTGCTTCGAATTATTTCGATCCTCTCTCTTCGTAAAATTAAGCCATTCTTCAGTTTGCAACATCGAAGTTTCCCGTCAGAGAGGGAACTCTCGAACTGTAAATAAACCGTCGTGTAACTCATGTAATGCCCTAGTTTCACTATCCGTCGTACGATCCGCGGGTACCGTCGGAACCCAACAAGAAACCCGTGGTTTTGAACAAGCAAACGTCTCAGAACAAAGGTTGGGGATCGTCCAAACAAGGCACGAATTGCCATCGAATGACCGAGTTATCCCGCGGGGTGGGCGTGAATCGACGATGAAACGGCGGAATTATTCGCATTACGAGTACTGCCATTCCATAGAGTTCTATAGAGGAGAGATATAATCGGCGACGATCGTCGAGGAGAAAAGGTTGGTCGAAGAAGGCCGTGCGATAATAAGGATTTCCACGTTAAGTAGAACATATCCACGAAGCCACGTACCATTGATGATGTCTGCTTCGTCGTATGCCACTGTCGTTCCTTTCGCGGTGAAACGAGTCAGAGTAGATGTATTTAAAAAAGGAAGATTGGTTTGGATTGGACGAGGATTCGTGATATCGACGATGGGCAGATATCTGCTATCTTATAAGAAGGTTGAAGGGTTCTTTAGCGTAATACGGAGCTCTCGTGAGTCGATTGTGTGTTGTATATTATTCGTGTGAATGATCCGTACGGTCACGAAACGACGCGATTAACCTCAACATGATCGCTCGTGATATAACGTTAATCGTTGGACCTGAGATTCGATGTTAAAGAGAAATCGCGACGATTTGTGAATACACGGGAATCCACGCTTATTGTCGATAATAGCCGCGAGGTGAAACGATCGTTCACGGGCTTAATAAATACCGGCACTTGTCAAAGTAGCTGATCATGTACAGCATTTAACGCGTTGAAACGATCGGCGGGAACACGAGGATCTGACAGACCGACCTTGATCAGTCGCAGTAGCCGTACGATCAACGATTTGACCCAGTTTTTACCACAATTTCGTAGCAATTACCGAAATTGGCTGGAACGCGATGGAGAACTCAATTTCCAGGCGTGTCATAGTAAATCACAAGGGGAAGACGGTCGCCTATGACACATCGAGAAACAGAAATAAGGGGATCGATCAGTTCGTAGCGTCGACTATTTAATCGTAACGGTAATTTACGACTCCCGTTGACGTGCTTTCTCGCGTTCGCGTCTCTTCGCGAATGGTCGAATAAACATGGTCCTTCGAGCTGGATCGCGTGTCAGTGAAAAGTACACTTACCAGTGACCACATAGTGCCAAGTGAATACATCAAAACCAGCAGCGATAGTGTTATCACTACAGCGAAGCCAGTGACGTCAGAAGCGTCACCTTCGAAGAAGCATCCATCGGCAAGGGAACGCAACCACGTATCCTCTTGCCGCAGCTGGACAATCATCAACGTAACGAATTCCAACAACTTTTGTTACGCCACGGGGCTTACCACAAGCTGTATTTCTAACCGTCGCTCGCGGTCCTACAGTGTCGCAGGCAGATCATCTTATCTGCCCGACGGAACATATACAATGTATCGAGCGCATAGTTGTCGGCAAGCAGCGAGATCTAGAAACGTCGATTTTTGTCCGTTACGTTTTCCACACAAGAAGGCGGCATACGTGATCATACGCGCGAACGGTGGCGTGACCCGAGCATAGTGGGGCAAAGAAATGATCGCAGGGCAATCAGTCCCTTCTGACGAGCCAAACGTTACACATTGAGAGGTCTGACGAGCAAAATCAAAATAGCATAGTGTGACAAATTCATTGAGAGATATCGTAAAGTCGAGTCAACTTTCTGTAATATATTTACCATATTCATTGTTAAACAATTTGTGGCGTGTTCATCATATTATTATCAAATATACTATCGTATGTTAACCTGTTAATACAGTGTTACATTCACTGAACCACCTCTGTTATCTTAATCGAAACAGGGGAACGACTATTTCGCGGCGTCGATTAACAGAATCGTAGCGAGAATTTACGCCTCTCGCTGACGCGTTTTCCTAGCGACCGCGTCTCTCCGCAAACGGTCGTAACAACTTTAATCACACAACCAAACGACCTCGCTAAGCATACACGCGACCTCACGTCCATTTCACAACAACAAAGTAAGCTCATTCCTTATATTGACAATCAACTATCCGCCGCAACAATGGCAAACGCAACAAAAATTACCTTCTTGCGTCGGGAGCGAGACAATCTGAACGACCAATTCCAGTTCGTATCGAGACTAGTCAACGAATACGAACAATCCGGTCAACACAACAAGGCCACCTTAACAACTTGTCGAAAACAAGTCGACGACACCTGGAAACAGTTCAACATTGTCAATGACAAGTTACTTGAGATCGACGACAGCGCACCTGTAGACTTAATCGATGTCTATTTTGATCTGGTTTTATTACTCACTCTCATCGATATTAATCCTTCCTCAACGGATGCCTTCAAGACAGTGGTGAATCCGAAACCACCGGAATTCAGCAGCAACACTTCTAGCAATTTACGGGGCGATAATAAACCTTCAGAAACGAAACGCCTATCTCGCGAAGCAATCGCAAATCCACAATCCGCTGCAAAATTGGCGAAAGAAGACAAACTCATCTCCTTGCGTCGGAGACGAGGCGGTTATAGCGATCGATTCACGTACCTATCGAAACGACTAGACCAGTACGAACAATCCAGACATCAGAAAAGTTCCGTTTTAAACTACACAGAACAGCTGACCGAAGATACGAATCAGTTCGAAGCCATCCAACTCGAGCTACAAGAATTAGACGAGGAGGCACAAACGAGCAGCTTCGAGATAAGGGACCAGTATAACGATCTATTAATACGGATAGACTGTCTCCTAAACAGCGCACGAACAGCAATCCCGTCGATACCCAAGGGCAGCAGTAACACGTATAACCATTTCTAGTGTAGTATCGTAAATATAATAATAATTAGTTTATTAATAATAAATGGATTAAACAGAAAACAATGGTTATTTAACATGAACTAATCGTAACAACGTATTATAATTAATTAACAACTCTCGTCAACACAGATTCAACTCTCTCTCAACAACGCTAATAACACTATCTCGACAACGCAATCCACACTCTCTGGCTTCTCAACTCATACTGCCGTTAATTCGTTTATGTCTATTAGCAACCCTTTGTCTTTTGTCAGCTATCTTTTGTTTAAACCCCATCATGCACACTCTCAGCAACCGCTCGTTTACAATTCGCACGACAACCCCCTAGGCCCCTCGCCCACGATACTACACTAGGGACGTAAGAATAGTTTCAATAACCACAGTACCAATGATCATATTCCGCCGATGGCAAAATATCGCATCGAATCTAGCGTCGCATGACACGCGGATCTCGTTGCATGACACGCGCGGCTCATTGCACGATACCCGTAGCTCGTCACCTACACGCGCCATGATAACAACCAAATTCGCCTTATTATGTCAACAATCAGATTCAATTCTATCAAACGCCTTGAATCAGAAAACTTTTCATGCTCGCAACTTATCGCCTACACGCGACCTGAGGGCAACTCCTCACGATTTTCTGGACCGGAAGGGACTGAATCTCGTCCAGGACAACAACGGTCATACTCCGTCGACGGAAAATATCTATCGGAAACTCATTCTCCGGGACATAACGTGAAGACTCCTCCTTCGTCATGGCCGAGAGGGGTCACACGTGCGAGTGGTCGGAATCGGAACAATCTCCATGTTATTAAAATGATGAATAGTGTAAAGTATAAGTAGAATAGTGTAAAGTGTAGTATTTACGTCGTAATATCGGAATATATATATAAGAGATGTAGTTTTTGTCCGATTAATTATAATTTATTAATAATGGATTGAATATACAGATATAAATTGGACAGAAAACAATATTTATTTAACGGAAAACTAAATGTAACGCTCGTATTTATTTCAAATAACCTTGCAGCTATTTGGCAACTCTCGTCACAACGAATCTAACACGCTCTCTCTCTCTCTCACTAGCAACTCTAACAACTCTACAACACTGATAACTCGCTCAACTCTAACGACTCTACTCTTCGACGACTCGATTAGCTCTCTCAACTCTGCTCTTCGATGTCTCGATCAACTCTCAACTTCACTTCTCAACGTCTCGATCAACTCTCAACCTCACTTCTCAACGTCTCGATCAACTCTGATTCTCGCAACACACTCCGACCTTTCGGTCGTCCCGCCTTAGAAACACCGTCGAATGAAAACGAATTCAAATTTTCCGATTCAAACTTCCGCCTGACCAATATAAATAAACGAACGCGATCGCTTGCATAAGAATATACCGAGTGACACATATTAGCGATCATTATGTACGAGTCGGGTTTTCCGCGAACGAACATATTTTAAACGAACAGATTTTACTTTATTTATTTATTTAATTATTTAACTTATTCGAAATATATTTGACGGATTGCGACTGCAATCTCTCGCTCTCGTTATTTCACATTATCTATCCTCGACCAATCCTCCACACAGTAAATGCTATGTGCGAATATTTTATCGCACTTTCACATTTACAATATCCTGAGCGATTCTCAATTTATTTCATGGAACATCTTCCACCCAGAATTTAATTCAGACAATATTTATTGTTAAACATACAACGATACATAACACCGTTCGAAATACGTATTATTTGTTTCTAGTTACAGAACTGTTTCTATGTGGTGGCGCACGAAAGCTATTCTCGTTATTTTAGCTTGATTTTCAGCGCTTGTATGCCACTGTTCGCTCTGTATCCACCCCTTCTACCACCGTTAAAATGATGAATAGTGGACGAGAAAAGTTATCGCGCAGCGTTCATACACGAGGTGGTATATATATGTCATTTCTCAGCAGATATCTGTTGTCCGTATTTTAACGAATAAAATGTGAGTTCGTAATAAACGAATTGTTTGCATTTATATTTGAAGACAGAAGAAATATTCCAAATTTTAATCTCATGCTGAAGTTTCTCTCAAAATATTAAAACGCTCTCTGTTTTACTCAAACGAGAAGGAGCTATCCATTTTTCAGCGTGAACACCGAAACATCTCTGCCATCGGCGTTTATTCGCTTAAAAAATTGATTGTACAGCATGCGACGAATCAAGCTCAAGTGGCCAATAGCTGGCCTAGAGCTCCTCGACCTTTCGCTAAGTTTTCTCTCTTCTGTTCCTGCTTTGTCTCGCGTTCAACCTGCTTTCGACATCTGCAGTTGAGCCGGCTTCCTTCTTCCACCGATTATGATTACCCACGTAAACATACTCGAAAGGAGGTAAATGAGAATAGCTTGTGGGGTCTAACTAGCGTTCTCCGCGTTGTCGCAAGTGTTTGTCTTTCTCGAATCTCCTCCCGTTTTTTTCATCTTTTCTTCCATCTCTCTCTCTCTCTCTCTCTCTCCCTCTCTCCCTCTCTCTCTCTCTCTCTTTCTATTCCCTGTATTTCCTCTTTCGCCTAGGATCTCGGTGCGTCTTTTTCTGCCTTGACTCTCGCGACACGCGGTTCCAGAGCACAGCTGAAAATTTACATTCGACCCGGAATATCTCGCTCAGTGCCGGGGGAGGCGCAATTTGTTTAGTTCCGTCCTTCGTATGTACAGGCTGTTTTTAACCTATTCGTGCTACAACCGATCCATCTCATGGAATATTTACGCGCCAGTTAGGCTCTTGCAGCGGACGGAACAAATTGGTAGCCAGTCGTGTTCGAAGACGAACGAGATATTGTGGTCAGCGATATTCTAAACTCCATGTGATTTGTTCACATCTAACCCGAATTTGCGAATTTCCACTTTCAAACGTGTTATTCCGATTTATGGTTTTGTAGCGGCGACATTGATTTGCCCGGAGTTTGTTTATCATTACATTTCTGCGTCAAGGTTGAGTCAATGTCCTGAGGCAAAACAACAGCACGAATCGCTCTCGACTCGCGTCGTTCTTTGACTCTCGTGCCGCTACATTAACCCCTACCAGTGATAACGTTTTTAATAAGTTATACTTTTAAAGTATTTACAGTGTTTTTCTTGGGTCGTCGTTATTTTTTTAAAAAATTACCGATACACCTGATCCGACAATTTACGATGCCTAACCTGCCTGTAGTTTTCTTGCTATACATACATGCATACAGCCTGGCGTGGTTTTCGATATAAAGTACCGCACTGTGTCGTATTTCGTCTCTACCGAACGAGTGGACAAGTCGCGTCCGACAATTCGGCGAGAAGTTGGTGATACGTCGATTGTTTTGCTCGATACAGCTTCTGTCGTGTCCGTGTATCGTGTTGTCGCTAGGTTACTGGTTTCATCGCTGTGGTGCCGATTTCGAAGGGCGAGCAATAACCCGTAGTGACTTAAGAAGTCCACGCCGATGAAAGGCGCCGTTAGTACGTATTGAGTATCCGCCGGGAGGTGTTTCTCCTAGGTCGCCAGCATTATTGTGCGGCCTCCTACCGAACATCGGCGGAGCAGGATCAGGAGTCCGCCGACTCTACGAGGGAGTGGTTCGGTCCCGAGTTCTCTACGGGGCACCCGTCTGGGCCAAAGACTTGACGGCCAGTCGCCGCAGCCTGACCTTGCTGCGGAGGCTGCAGAGGACGACCGCCATCCGTATAGCGAGGGGCTGCAGGACGACATCGTACGCATCGGCGACCGTTCTGGCGGCGTCCCCCCCGTTCGAGCTGCAGCCCTCGCGCTCGGACGGGTGTACGAACGCCTCAGGGACCCAACGACGCCATCGTCCGCCAGCCGGCCGTCCCCAGACATCCGGGAGGAGGCGAAGACGGAGACATGGGAGCGATGGCGCTCTCAACTAATCCAGGAGGACGCTGTGCGGCCACACCGGGCTGTTCGCGCCGTGCTTCCCAACTGGAATTCCTGGAGGGACCGAGGCGAAGTGCCGCTGACCTTTAGGATGACGCAGATGCTCACCGGCCACGGAGTATTCGGCGAGTATCTGCTGAGGATTCGGCGAGAGGCGACCTCCGTCTGCCACCACTGCGAGGAAGAGGAGGACACGGCGCAACACACGCTGGAGTTCTGCCCGGCGTGGGCGGAACCGCGGCGCGTCCTACAGATTGACATCGGCGAGAGCTTAGACCCCGAAGCGGTCGTCGCGGCCATGCTCAGAGGGCACCAGGAATTCATGGCCGTCCGTTCCTACTGCGAGCAAGTGATGCTGGCGAAGGAGCGGGCGGAAAGAGACTGGGAACCAACGCGCGATCCGTCAAGGACGTCTCAACACCGGAGGAACACCACGCGCCAGAGAAGCGCGACGCCGCCACCAGCGCCGCCGCGGCCACCCTAGGAGCGTGACGAACCAGGAACGAGGCGTTAGGGGGTGTGGTCCCCCCTAACGGCCCAAGAAGACGAGGACGCCTCCCTTCAACAACGACAGGGAGATAGACGCCCGAGGGTAACCGGTAGTAATTCGGGAGAGACCCCGGGTACACCTCGACAAGGCGTCAGGACAGACCATCGTGGAGTCCATGAGGATTTCTCCACGTTGAAAAAAAAAGGTCGCCAGCATTAAGTCGTCGAAGACTGACGAGGCGGCAAGCTTCCTCAGATCTGTATAGAATTGAGACGGCGTTCTATCGCCCATTTCTTCGTTCTCGAACTCCTAGTGCAGTCTTGAACCGTTTGAGTTTGCGAATTCTGTACGAAGTTGTCTGTTGCTACTCGCCATTATGAATGTTCATTTTTCGCACGTCGGTGTCACCAATGTAGAGGTTGTTTAGTCGTGTTCAACTCACGTCGGGGTTACCAATTTTTAGAGGTTTATGTGTAGAGGATGGTTAGCCGGTGAGGTTTAATGGACGAGATTGCTCGTTGTTGAAACCGTCGAATATGTTTAAAATGATAAATTAGTATACAAATAATGTTCGCAAAGACGCTCGTACTAACCGATTCGCGAAGACAATGTATAAGTCATAAAATAGAATCGCTAATGACTCGTTAATTAGATCACTGATAATCCGTGGATAACTGGTTGATAACTAATCGACAACTGACTGTAATTCAGTTCCTTGCGATCGCGTCCGCTTATTTACACTGCTCGGGGGAGACTCGGAATATTCAAATTCGTCTTTGTTCGACGGTTGCACGTAGCGGCGACATTGTTTTGCTCGGAGTTTATTTATTCTTACGATACGTGTATCCTAACGATCTTGATACTCCGAGGCAAAACAACATGATTTGAAGTGACCTCTAACTCATGTCCCGCTACAGTTTCTTCGGGGCACTTTTCCAACCAGCGAAGAAATTTTTAATGTTTTGTTTTAAAAGGCGAACATATCATATTTTCAATTCAAAAACTCTCTATATTCACTAAGCGGATCACGAATCGATATTTTTTTACGTTCGACTAGGGCAAATCGGCGCAGACTTCGTAAGAGTTTTTCATTTCCGCGGATTATTGAAAGCGGTTAAAAAATCTGGTCATGTCAGTCAGATAGATTATATTCCAATAAATTGGACATTTCCACCGAACTGAATATCTTTGCCAGTTGAAATCCTTGACATTTTGCGATCAATCTTCGCGTCAATCGAAATCCATCGAAAATCGTGCACCAACCAGCAGCCCGAGGGATGTACGCGATATCTATATACATCATAAAGATTTCAGGAAATCGAAAATGACAAAGCGGTTGAATTTGCGCTCGAAATTGCGATTCGAGCCACTCTCGTCTCACGGACTACGAATATTCTGTTTAAATCGAATTCGACTTCGAGTAAACGCGTGTCGACTTTCCTTAATCCGGCTTGGGAAATTGTACGTCACTTTCACCAAGTGAAAAATATTTTTCGAGTTATTCATGTCGTAAAAGAGAGTAAGTTTTCTCTTCTTTGATCTTCTCGTCCTTTCGATTCCATGTTTCTACGGTTCTTGCGATATTCTGCTGCAATCAACATCGACCAGGGAATACAAGGAACAAGGATACGAGACTTCGGCAACTATATTCTCTCGACATTTATTTCGATCTTTGGCAAACTTTCTTTACAATAAAAATTTCATTCGTTTTAAGTTGATCAAACAGCCCTTGCGTGGATTCTTTTTATCGGGAAACCTTTATGCTGGTAATATTTTTGAAATGAAACAGAGAAGCGGTCAAGAGAGGTTTCTAGAACTTTATTTGAACAAAGAATCTTTCTCTTTATCTTTTTAATATTTTGTATGTACTTATAGTGACTGCTGCCGTCATGAAATGTTATTTCATATATAATATGCAAATCATTTCTGTGTAATGCCTTTTTATAGTGAGATACGCAAATACCTGAAAGCTTGCAACAGCTGTTATTGCAAATTGTATCTCATTTACCTCATTTGTATGTACATCGACTGTAACTTATCGTACTTCTTTTCTGCAGCGAGTGTTTCTTTCGAATTCGCGAGAAATTGGCCCGGAGATTCATTTGGAGATTGTAAAGAAAATTTACCAAGTCCTTTATCTAATCAAAAAGTCCTGCCAGACATCTTATTCATTTCAGATATATATAGATGTGAAACATTGTAACATCGCTACATGCATGCACTCAAGTTTTGATTAATGTGTGGCAATTAACTTTTGTTTTAACATGTTTTAATAACACATTATAACAAGGGTAGAATATGCAAAACAAATTCGAAAAAATTCAATTTGAAACTCGTTTTTCTACGTTTGTGTGAAATATATTATTCTATGTAAAAATGCTTACATTTTTTACAAATAAAGGAGTTACGTTAAATAATAATCTATTATTTACATCCACGATCTCAGATATTATAGAACGATAGCCGCTAACTGCGCGATTACGATAAATAATAAAAATGCAACCACGATGCATAATCTGTATGCGTGCATTAATATTTCGGTTTGATAAATATGCAAAAACAAATTGTGTTTCCGCAGCCGTATTATGAAAAGCAGATACAATTTCGGAGTGCTATTTCAAACAGATGAAAAATATTTTCGAAGATTTATTTTATTCGACCGTGGACCTTGCTAAATAAAGAAACGCAGTTTATTGCTGGTACTGCAAACAACATATATCTAACCAATTGACACTGTCGCTCTGGGAATTTTGGAGAATAATATGCATTAACTCGGTTTGTACAATCAACGGAGAATAAATTTTATACATGTTTTCCATTCAATATTTTTCGAATCATCCGTCCAAATCCCTTTCATGTTGCTGTTTTATTCGCAATTTTATATTTACGCCACATCGAGGTACATATCGGAAATCGCTTAAATTACAGAAAGGATTGTATCTTTTAAATCAGATTCAGAAAAATTTTTCATATTATACCTAGGGTTGAAATATTTTCGAACTAAATTTTTACTCGAGCTTAAGCTTTTACTCGATAATGTCGTATAAAATAATAAAATGTATATATATGTCGGAGATGAAAGAACGCCGGAACCTTTGGAATTTTGGATAATCCCGCAACATTGTAACCTAGAGTTTACTATAGCTGTAATTAAACAATTGTAGTTATTCAATCCGATTGTAATTGTTCGAGAGTTGTGATAGTGAGCTTGGGCTCGAGGCGACAGCCAGTCGCCGAACGTAGCCGCGGTCACGGGATGAACGTTTTGTCTAACAAAGGTAATGGAGTAATTCTATAGCTCTCCTTAAAAGAAATATTTCGGGCGGCACGCGACAGTAAACATTCCAACGGTTTCTGTCCCGTGGCTCGTCACACGCAGACCCTATTCTTCGAGCAAGATGATTGCCAGATGTTGATGCGTCTCCGCAGTACATGTTCAGCTAGCCTGAGGGCCCGTCGTAAATCTTAGGATTTAGTTGACTAAAAGTCCTTCAAACAAACAATCTTCGTCCCAGCTACGGGAAGATAGTAGAGACCTATTTTTCAACGAACGGCATCTCCCACTAGCAACTTTCCCTCGAGGGTGGCTAGCATCTTTTTCTAACCACCGATATGGAGATTGACCAATTAGCAGCAACGCCAATTTCCCTTACTTTCTGAACGAAGACTTTTCTCGACGAATCCGATGATCTCGTCTCCTTAGACACACCCGGTATAGTTTTCCTCTGTGGCATCATCGGGACGGGAAATTCATTCTATCTCGCGATCTCATCGACGAAAAGAGTAACCGCTTACGACCAGTGAAGATTACGCGTCTGACTTAGATTTTGCGAGCACGTTCATCTATCATCCCGTCGACCGCGGATTCGTTATTGAACCTAGGATCATTGTCATTAGTTTCTCGAGTATCTAACTATCACGGTTATTTGTCCGGTTCTATGATAATCGTATTTGCACTAGTCAATGTCTTCTCTATTGCATAACGACAACGTGTAACCCAAACGAAGATTCGTTTCACGCCCCTAACCCTAATTCTAATGTAAACCCGACATATAGTTGTTGAGATATGTGTAATTTTCTGTGCTGGACTAGGTTAGATGCGTAGTAGAGATGCTTGTATGCGAGTGTCGGTGTGTGGAGGTGTGTGTGTTCGAAGCGCTTCGAAGGCAGGGGAATGTAAACAGTTCAGTACGTGAAGAGTCGGTTAACAGTCGGGTATAGAAGAAAGTGCTGAGACGCGTGCAAGTGTGTATCGATGAATATATAAGGTATCGTTCAGGAAATAAATATTTCATTATTTTAATATTAATCCTCAGTATAAATTTAGTGTTCCTATAACATTATTTCGGCTTCAAAGATTCACAATTTTCAACAATAGTAATTAAAAAAAAACGACGCTGCGTCAGAATAATAGTCTCAATTCTCTCAAAATTCTCTTAAGTTCTCCTTCGACTCTCAAATGACTCTCAACCTTTCTTCAACTATTTATACAAAATTCTCTCGCTTCTTTTTATAAATCTCACGAGAACAACATGCATTCTTGCCACATGCAACAAAATTTTCACATAATATCATGCATTCTACTGGTCTACTTGTACATTCTTCGAATTGCTTCTCACCTGCTACCGATACTCCAGTAGGAACACTCGCCAGGGTCTCATTGTCATAGTATCGTAAATTATTGCCACTAAATATACGTCAAACTCTATATGTACTGGCATTCTCTACAGATTCTTACATATTCTTGAATTTCCCTCTTCATGTTTTCCCAGTAATAATGCTGTCGTATTCTCCGATAAGTCTTCGTTACTCCTTTGTGTCCTGCTACTGACGACTCATGTTTTTCTCGTATTATATTATTTCACATTTCAACTGGTGGTGTGATTATTTCCCCAGTGCAGATGGTGATAGTTATGGATTTTTCCATAAATACTTCCTTCCATTTCTTGATTGTGTGTCGCAAGGTATCTCTTCCAAATTTCCTTTGCTATTGCTAAAGGACGTTAATTGTTTTTCATTTACTACGTCCAGTAGGGATCTCAACGAGTTCAGTAGATTTTCTGGCGTTATAGGAATATTTCGGTCTTCCTTTACCAGTAGGGATACGATGTATTTTCCGGAGTCTTGATTCAAACTTGCTCTTTCCAACATGAGTCTTTCGTAGCGCGGTAGCCATCCTATTTTCTTCATCTCCAAGGCTCCTTTATCTATGGGAGCGCCCTGTATATCGACGAATATCACTTTATGATCATTCACTCTCGTAACTGAGTCTCGCGTTTCCGAAATTTTTAATTCCGCAAGTACCGTAGGTCTTGCGTCTTCTCCTCATTGCCGAGTTGTTTCAGACTTCTCGGTCGAGGCATCCAATTGAAATCTTTTTAGATGTGGATATCGATTTAGCGAATCTCGTTTCTCTTTTCGAAGCAATGCATCTGCGTTTGCATTTGTTCGTCCTTCCTTGTATTGAATATCAAACTCCGTCTGATGATTTCAGTTTCCATTTCCAAATTCCCGATGTGGGATCCTTAATGGAATTCATCCATACTAGTGGTTTGTGGTCAGTTACTATAGTAAATTTCCTACCATACAGGTGTGGTTTGAAATGCATCGCGCAGTAGACGATTGTCAGACATTCCTTTTCTATGCTAGAATAGTTTTATTCTGCGGGGTTTAGTAGTCTAGAGGCATACGCGATTAGCAAATCCTTTCAATCGGTTCCTGACTCGATACTCCGCCTATTGCGTATCCCGATGCGTCTGACGTGAGGTTGAAGGGTTTGGAAAAATCCGGATATTGTAGAATACGTTTTGTTATTAATGCTGTTTTAAAATTGTTGGATGCATTTTCTCGATTTATGTCGTCCAGATAGATGAATAGTTCTACTCCTTGCAATCCTGATAGCACTGAGTTCATCAAGGGTTGAAACGTTGTTGGGGTGTTTTTTAATCCAAGGGACATTCTTTTGAATTGAAAGTGTCCGTACGGTGTTGAAAATGCCGTTTTGTGGGCATCCTCCTGGGCCATTCGGATCTGGTGGAAGCCTGATGCCAAGTCAAACGTGAAAAAATATTTCGCACTTCATAATTGAGCCGATATTTCTGTGATGTTGGGGAGCGGATAAGCATTGCCGATCGTTTTATCATTAAGCTTTCTATAATGAATAACTAATCTCCAACGTTTGTTTCCTCGCTAGTCTGGTTTCTTCGGCACAATCCATAACGGAGAATTGTACGGAGATGTCGATGGTTCTACGACATCCGTGTCCAGTAATTCTTGAACTTGACGATTTATCTCCTCTCGATGTGCAGGTGAGTGACGATACTGTTTGATATTAATTTGTATATCATGCATTGTAATTATTCGATGCTCTAGAACTTCAGTTCCTTTCAGCGTATCTTCTGGAATATGAAATCTATCTTGATTGTTCCGAATTAATTTTCCGACGTTTCTTTTCTTCTCTTTGTTCAAGTGTTCGAGTCGTAATAATTCAATTATTTTGTCAACTCTACTTTCTTTTGATTTTGAAATCGCATTGCACGTCATGCTAGGGAGCGAGGTGAGATTTTCAAATTCTTTAACTACCATTGTAGGTGTGGTATTTATTATTCTCATATAACTTAGTCTCTTATGGTTCCTCACAACTGCAATATCAAAATAGACTCCCTTCATTGGCTCGATTTTTGGAATAAATCCCTCGTTTACCTCCGGAATTGCAATGTTGATAGTACACGGTATCGAACTTCGTTTTGGCACGATTACCTTTTCTCTTGTATCGAAGGGAATATAAATATTTCTCTACTTGATATGCTTTCGTTCGTAATCCAAACGAGCCTTGCATCCTATGAAAAATTCGGATCCTAAGATTCCATCTTGATCGATCAGCAATGAGTCATCAACTACATGAAAAATAACTGGATGGCCCGCAACCTGTATTGTTCAAGGATTGGTATCCTGCTACATTTACTCGCAAATACATCTCGTTTGGATTAGTGTCTAATTACCGCGGTTACTTGATAACTTTGTAATACTTACGATTGTGTTAATAAACATTACCTCTATTGTATAATAACAATGGTTAATCCTAGTGAAAGTTCGTTAAACGCCCCTAATCCTATTCTTAATGCGAACACGACATATATATCTATATGTGGGAATTTTAGATGCTTAAATCTATGTTGCTGGAATGTAATTAAATCTTGGGCAGCTGTGCTATTACAAGTGAAGAAGTATTCAATTTTTTGTGGTGAAAATCGATATAGGATGTCTGATTTGAATTGAACGACTAAATTGTCTTTGTGGATCACTGATCGTGTAGATCATTTTGTCTTGATATCGACTGCAAGTTTAATTACTGTAAAATCAATTTAACTCTTTTTAAGGCTTGGTCAATGTTTCTTTTTTGTTCTTTTCCTTCTTTTTTCTTATAGTAGTCTTCGAATTCTTCTATCTTGTAATAATATCCAACGTTGTCGAACGTTGATCCGTAGAAGAAACGTGTATTATATTATACATATTATGTATAACGTTGAAGTTTCTCAAGACACATATTCTACACCACACATTTAGAGAAAAGAAAGTTTCACGTTATGTTTTATTCAGCCAAGAATGTCTTTAGCGTTTTGTTGGGTTGTAAAATATACAGTATTATGCATACTTGTGTAAAACTGTGGAAGATTTCTTTTGAAAGATTTCAGTGCATAAAGCATTTTAAGAGATATTCTCTTCCTGTATTTTTTCAACTACATACTTTATATTGATATGTATAATTTTATTAAAACTTTAACCTACACAAAGTTTGAAAGCATTGAATATTTACGTAGACTTAAAGACTATAATCAGATTTCATAATTGAAACTCAAGAAACAGTTAATTGTATATATCGCTAATCGTAAAACTTGTGTAGTTCTTTACTTCTGCTATGTAAATGCAGTTTGCAAAAGATTTCAGCCGTAATATAGTTGTTACACAACATTTACCATCAATGTAAATGAGACGTGCTCGAGTTTCCGAATAAAACTCGCTGCCCTTTATTACAAATCGGTCAATTACTTTTAGTGGTCCGTTAATCCTCAATCTTCAAGGTTAACCGTAGCCCGAAATGCGTGGTTTCTTTTACTTGAAGGTGATGGATCCTGGCAGGATCGCCAAAATGTCACGTAAACTTGAGGCTTATATGATGAAAACAAGATAGCTGAGCCGTAATACAACTATTAACTTTGTTTCTTTATTAAACTTTATTTTTCACTGAATATTACAATTGAGTATACACTGATCAAGTACGCAACTGGTCTGAGGGTAGAAACCGGTAAAGATATGTTGACTATTCCAAGGATACAGAATAAGTAAAGTTTTACTGACGATACTGTGTCTGAGGAAAGCTAGAGGTGCATGTGTCTAAGGGCACGGAACCATCGAATTTGTTGATGATACTTTTGGTTAGGAAAATAAGGGCAGTAAACACCGCTTCCGATTGGATAATAAGAAGGTTGGTGGACCAGGAAGGGTTTTAGCCGCCCTCGAGAGAGAGTTGCTAATGGAAGATACCTAACGTGAGGAAAACCAACTTTCTCGTGTTAACCGGCAGTAAACAATAAATGTAAAAGGGGCACTTAAAATAAAAGATACTTGTTTGGTCTGAAGGACCTTAACTATGAAAAATTCCAGGAACCATGGTGGGTCCTTAAGACTATTGAGAGTACGCGCCAAGGAAGTGTAGATATCTGGCTACCAGCTTGCCTGCGGTGTGTGGCCTGGTCTCTGGCGTGGATTGACGTTACATATATCCCTCCTTAGATTGATTTTGGTCCTCCAAAATTTTAGTATTTCTGCAGATTATATCTAGGTCAATTGGCTTTTCTTTTTCCTACATACCACAGCCATCGAAACAATAATCGAATAGTAACGGAATAGGCGCCTCCGAGATACACCAGACGACAACCCCTCCAGAAGGACTAAAACCAGAGTATAAAACCCCTCCAAAATAAGCGCTTGAATCAGTCTGTTAAAATATTTTGACCCCATCTCTTGTAATACTTTGAATCATTCTGTAACACTTTGAACCGTCACTCGGTTGGATTTGCATAATAAAGTCTAATATCATATACAAAGTTCAATTACGTCACCTTATTCGTGAAACGTTCGAACTGTGACGCGAGGAGACCACCGGCGATCTATCGGTTTCGTGATTTATTGTGTATCGAGCTCGGTTCCTTGCTGCGAGGCTTCCGTGGCGGTTTTACCGTCGCGGTCGTTCTCTTCGGCCGCCATTCAACGCTCAGCTCAGAACTGTCACGGACTAGGGGAATCTGACTGTTTAATTAAAACAAAGCATTGCGATGGCTCCCAAGGGTGTTGACGCAATGTGATTTCTGTCCAGTGCTCTGAATGACGCGAAGAAATTCAAAAAAGCGCGGGTAAACGGCGGGAATAACTATGACTCTCTTAACCATCTGTATAATAAGGAATCCGTTCCTTTGACGGCTAACAATGACGAACTGGAATCACTGGCTTATGAGTTGGATGTGATTGGATCCGAAATAAGGAGCAAAACAATTGCAATTTGCAAAGATGAGTAACAAAAATTCAGCCTCGAACGCGGCGCCTCTCGGTCCCGGAGGCGCTGTAGAGGCTTTTTCCGCTTTGGAGGAGACCGTGGTTGATGACTCGGCTTCGTCCACGGATACGAGTATAAGGATTATGGTGCCACTCGTGGGAAATAAGATTGCCTGTCCGGTCTGTGAAAAAAGGGAAATCCACCTCTTCTTCATGACGTTATCGGACCTGGACAAGCATTTGGTTAAGCATCATATGGAAACCCGCATCCAGTGAGGATGCTTGTATTACGAGAGAAGCTTCCTGAAGCTTCATGGTGCTGGGTGCCACATACCTAAGTGTAGTGGCCCAAGTCAGTTTGCCCCATGAGCTTCGGGACGCAAAGAGGGCTATCCACCCACGAAAGGCATGCGCACCCTGCCGTAAGGAATTTAAAAAGAAGAGGAGCGGACCACCGAGATTCTAATAAGTGGACGGTAGAAGAGGTAACTCTCCTGAAGGAGCTCTGGGAAGTCTACAAAGACATCCCAATAAAGAAATAAGCAAAATCCTCACCAATAAAACCATAGGCCAAATTAAATATCAAAGAAGGAAGTTAAAATTAATTGGTGAGGAAGTGAGCCCTCAGGAGGTTACCCAGGTGATAGACGGAGGGTGCGATCCCGTTGATTCAGGCAATGCATATCTCGAAGAGCCTGGTGTCGACGGGAATAATAATGAGTCAATCTAGGAATGGAGACTCCAAATCGAGAATGCTATTATGACGCCAACCGAGGTGCCCCCAGTATTAAGGGAGGTTCATGGTCGGTTGATAGACATCTCGGTCGTCTATAAAGGGTTTAGAGAAGCCCTTATAGACAGACTAAATACCTTTATTTGCACATCTCTGTATGGTGCTATTAAAGAGTTAAACAGCGAAACGCCCAATACGGGAAGAACCCTCAAGCGAATGGGTATCAATAATCGGGATATCAAAACAATAATTATGAATGTTTTGCGTAGCTGCATCGAGATGTGCAATATGTCTTTTGATGGCTAATGAAATGACCCAGGTTTTAAATTATGTGTTATCTATATTTATATTTGTTAAACATTATTTATTTATCTTACTTTCGAATTAAATGAATTGTATATACGAATTTATTTATTCATTATTATTATAATTATTTTGTATTAAAAGAGTGTCGTCTATTTATTCAATAACTGTGTGCCGTAAGTTGATCATCAATTTTGAGGCAAATATTAGTTATAAGTCACTACGAGGGGGTACCGCGGAAGTATGGAGCCTCGTTTTCGGGATTCCACAGATCTTAGCCGCGTATGCTGGAAAGCAATACGCCGTTGGGCCTATGCGTGCGCTCGGAGAGCAATGTGTCGCTGGATTGGCCGCGTGTTGTGATCTCTTGAGCCCCAAAGGCTGCCGACAAACGGCGTGCTGTGGGCAATAAGAGTGTCATAGTTACTCAGGGGCAGGCGAGACTTTGGTCTTGTCTGTACAAGTCGCACTCCTACCTCCGGTAACGTGCTCACCGCATCAGCGTGTGGAATAGTCCCCCGGATGCGGTGGGCATGGCTAAATGGAATGCGGCGACGAAGGCGCGAAAGACGACACAACTAAGAATCGGCTTGCCGATTAACGGTTAGTTAAAACGGTGAAGAGGAAAATAAGTCATAAATTTAAATCTATTAAAAAGGGAACTTGTTCCCGGGTTGGACATATGATGACAGGCTTGTTAAGGTTAATGATTGGGATGTGGATGGATATATACAGATAGCAAATAAATTGCGAAATCAATATTCGATTCTGAAAACTGTGTGGCGGATCGGAATCAATAGGACGCCGACAGGTCGAGGC
This sequence comes from Bombus sylvicola, assembly GCA_019677175.1. Taxonomy (NCBI): domain Eukaryota; kingdom Metazoa; phylum Arthropoda; class Insecta; order Hymenoptera; family Apidae; genus Bombus; species Bombus sylvicola. The sequence continues at coordinate 202,111 of JACSOB010000099.1, forward strand.
ATTAACGCGGCGAAACACCTCCCGGGCGATCCGCGGGTACCAACCGCCAACACCAGAGGGCTACGACGACAACGAGTCTGTCTATCTCGCTAGCGGTCGAATATACGGGCGCACGATACAAATACCGCACTTAGCGAGGCTCCCTCTAAGTCTAAGGCAGGGACTACCGGGCATAGCCTTACTGACGAGTCCACCGGTAGTCCCGGGACGAAACGCAAACTCTCTTTTCACCTAGCTTCGCTTACACCTCCGCCACACGTCCATCCCTTTCATCGGCCAAAAAAAGAACTACTACTGCTGCTACTACTACAAATACTAAAAGCGAGCATAGTGACAAAGTAGTAACAAGAATGACTTCCCATGCCCTGGATGATCCAGAGGATGGGGAGTCATTGGTAGTTGTTCTCTTCTATGGCAGTTTGCCGGGTCTCTTCGGCTCATAGCCTCTTCTTCCTTCGGGTGCAATGCCCGCTGAAACTTACATCTAAGTTCGAGACTTTCTAAATAGCAAACCAAAAAATAAAGTACAAAGGTGAAATAAAAAGATAAATCGCGGAAGCTGATCCAAGTACACATGGATGAACAACGATCATATAGCGATCGCTGTCTGTTCACACGTGCATGCTCGAGCAATATTAACGTCCGTTTCGAAAATCACTCGCGATCACGACCACGAAATTCTAAATATCGACGGGCAAAGCCAGAGACGATGATATGTTTCATTCGTGCTAGTTTTACCGACGATTATTCGAATGAAATTCCCTGAAACAGATTGGTCACTCGAAAACGCGTCTACCTGACCACAGGTCCACCTCCACGGTTCTCACACATAACACATGGGCGCAAGAACCTACACTACAGAGAAAGTCCCGGAACGCCTCCGACACCCGAGCTTAACACACAACATGCACACTCTAAGGTACGTACCTCTTTCCTGAAATCGACTAGCGAAGGCTAGTAACCATTGCGTAAAACGTGATAAAACACGTCTGAGGAAATGATATCGTTAATATAAATGTAAGTAAACTTGGAATTATAATCGTAATTGACGGCAATATTAAAAGCGCGGTTACACTTAATCGTGTGGATGATATTATCAGAAGTTGTGATTGTAACGAGACGTAAACTGAATCGATATATGTCTCGATATTTTTAATATTTGAAGTTGTAACGAATGAGGAAAAGCGACGCAATTCCACGGCCTAACAACACGCACGCACGCACACACACACACACGCGCGCGCGCGCAATGTGGAAAATACGTCGTGGACGATACACTAACACATAGTCAGAGGCTGAGAAATTATTACATTAAATGTGATCTTCGTGCCTAATGATGAAGTGCCTAAAAGATGATTAGTTTGTGTAATTTTTATTTAACGGACTAATGTTCTTTGATTTTATATTTTACTACTTCGATTCTGATTAACTCTACTTTATTCATTTAATAGTAACTCTACTTTATTAATTTAATAAACCAGAACAAAATTTTAATATTGCAAAGAAGGTAGCGAAAAAGACTGAAACTTAATCAAATGGAATAACTGACTCTAAATATATTACTAAGAAAGAAATAATATTAGATAATCTCTTTATCAAAGCATATAATCGAAAATGCAGAAGCAGTGTTCAAAACTATTGCTTTGATTAACTGATATTTTAAATTCTAGGAGAAGTGAAATAAACGAACGCGACTTATCCCCTTAACCTACGATTTACGTTCGAGAATGCCCGTAATATTTACGTTTGGCCCGATCATCGTACTACGGGCTATGCCCGTAATATTTACGTTTCGTTCGATCATCGTACTACGGGCTATGCCCGTAGTTGTAGGTTAAGGGGTTAATATTGTCACGATCAATTCATTGCTAAATATCAAGTATATTTATGTTATACAGGAATATTCGTGTAGATATTTGTCATTTGCAAATATTCATACGGAATATTAACATGCATATTTATAAATAACACGAATATATTCTCAAGTGTATATGTTTAACTTAATTATTAAAAAACTAATTATTATAATCGCCCTGTGCAAGAAGACCTATCCTAAACTAATAAATTTGAAAAAAGAGCGTTACTACTCACGGGTATAAAAGATACCCGCGTTCACTATGCTCGCAAAGAATTCTACGTAATACAACCAGTCACCCGTGCCGATTCGGACCTTTTATCCTACGACATAATTGAGCGACCAGAAGAACAGAAATGCATGCGACTCACCGTTTGAAGCAGACAAACAGAGAACGTTACAGGGGATGCTGCGCTATCCCAGCGAATATCATCCAGGAGACTAACATCAGACAGGAACCGTTGAAAGGCTAATAGTAGAAATGGAGGTTGCGAACAATCTGTTACAAAACAGAACACGATGAGTGATCGCTGACTATTTGAAAAGTTGGAAATAATGGAAAATGAAGGTTTATTAACTTCAGTACCTTTCGTAATAATAAAGATCGAAATTCTAACAAACTATGATACGTATAAAAACTGAAACTATAATATGAAAGTGTAAAATCTAAAATAATCTAAAGTATGTCATTCATTTGTTTTAGAATTCGGTATTAAGACATTAACTCTTATTTTATTTTAATGAAAAAATAACCTCAGAAAATGCTATCCTCCTAAATTTTCAGTCAAATTGTATTTCTTCATTGATAGTAAGCAAAGAAAAATATACAGAATAGACATAACTGAAAGTAAGTATGTAAGAATACTTACATACTTGGCTTTTGAGCCACTGTTAGAACACTCTTAAAGATGAAGAAGAAGTTGAAACAGTGATATGTCTATAACAAGACATAAGGTATCATTAATATCGGTAATACATATTAATAAACTTGAAACTTTAGCAACAATAAAGACTAAACTTTAATAAATATGTAAATTGGAACTCTAACGTAAAAGTTTGAGAACAAAACATTCAGTGATTTTTGATGCGTATCAGACAGTTTTATTGTACTTTAATGTTAAGATTTTAAGACTTTATTTCAATTAAGAAGAACATTTACAGCTTTCTAAATTATCAATCATTTTTATTGTATAATTAACAGTAATTCAAACAAAATATAATAAAGAAAACAAATTGAAATACAATATGTAAAACTACTTACATTCTTGAGCTCCTGCAGAAGCTTTGTCCGAATTTTGTAATACCGAAAAAGAATATTCAAAAGGATATGAAATAGGATCACATTACCGCGACCGTTAAAATTATAATCGGCGAACAAGAACTCTAACGTCTCGTACAAAATTATTTGATAAAATGTTATTACTTTCGCGTGTGATTATTTAATTGAATTAAATTATTGGAGTAATAAAAGACCGCCGCCGCCAATACGTTACAATACTTTGCAAACCTGACGCAACGCGATCCATGTTATCGGTACGAAATAAGACGACTAAATGACTCATTGTACCTTAGTTTCGCCGAGTAACTTACAAAGTGATGGAGGAAGGGGGGGATACATGTGCTGATGGCACAAGCAGCTACGCAGTTAACGATTCAACGTAGTTACAGATTAACGATCTAGACAAAGAAATGTATACATCAACAAAAATATTCATTTTCTACGAGGCACGTCCTTTCGAATTACGCAGTAGAAATCTTTCTCTACATCGATATTTACAAACATCGTACAGTAATCCGTAGCCTCACTGGCAACATCACAGACACATTTGCCTAACTTATTACCTTACTTACCTTACTTTGGTACCTGAATTTCGTTAAACAATGCATGATTTAAACAACAGCATGAAGAAAATGAAGAAGTACTTGAAATTACTGTTCGGCAATGACCTAGTATGCAGATGAAGTCTTAAGCGCTTTTTGAGTGCGTATTCGCTTTTAATACTAATGTAAAAATATTAAAAGAGAAACGTTATTTATTCCTAAGTGCAAAATGTAGTAAGAGAATAACTTTCTCGCGGTTGAAAATTTGAAGTCCATTGATACTTTCTCTATATCATTTTTATTATCACGACGTAGTACCTGAAGTTTTGACCGATCCAATGATTTTTCTTCTTAGAAATATCTTGAATACGGAGAATTATGAAATGTGTAATGAAGGATATAAATTATGGAAATTAATTATGGCGGAGGAATCAACGAAGAAAAGTTATTTTGCTAATTATTATACGAATGAGTATTCAAAATGTCGCGAAACGACTACTAAACAATTTAATTAACACTAAGCTCACCAGCCCTAGTCAAATAACTGGTTTAAAAATCTAATTTAGAATTGTACATTTATCGTTATTTCTTTTGTTCATCTAGCTTTATGTGAATTTCTATATTCTCTGATTAATTTATTTCTCAACTTTTAAAACCAGTTATTTGACCGGGCCTGGTGAGATTAGTGTCAAAAGCCAGCCTGAAATTTTCTTCAATTTCTGATCTTCGGCTGATTTTCAATATTTTGCCTTCGACTTTTCACAAGAAATTAGATGTGAAAAACGAAATGCAATGTAAGACCTGCTAACATTTAGGCCATGTTGCTTCTAATTGCAACAGACTGCCGCTGCGTTAAATTCAACGATGAATTGCGATCCAGATGCAAGTATTGACCCAGATTCCTGTACCGAAGAAAGGGAGGATAACACAAATCAACCTTGTTGGGTGTCATGTAAAAATTTTGGTCATCCTGTTCACATCAAGATTGCTCTCAACGCTTATTATTAGTGTTAAAAAGGCGATGGCAAAAGAGAATTTGGAATATTAACGAAGAGCGAAACAAATAAATACGATTGGTTCGTAAAACAAGTGACTCAAAACTTACTTGCAGGCAAATTCCATCGAATAATAAACTGGATAATTGTCCTAGACCCTGTATTCCCTTATTTTATCGCGATATATCTGATGGCTAAATACAAGCCACAACCTTAACCCCGCCCTTGGCGAAACGGCTAAATTCTATAATACAAAGCTATGTCCCGAAATCAGTGCGTCGAAGATCACCCAGAGTTCAAACTCTACGCTTATAGGGGAAATCTTCACGCTTATACCGTAGTAACATAGCTCAACAGTGAACCGGCTCCTCTCACTTCACTAAATAATAGGGCGACGATCCCCTAGACAAGTCCAGTAACTCGGCGGTAAGAACAGAGCATCGCTCGCAGCATTCAAGATTTCCAAACATATCCTACCGCCACGTGTAGCCAATAGGAAGCTACATCTGTGTATTCATTATTAAACTATGTCTTGTTCCTTGACAATCTTTCCAATCAACCAAAAAATTTAAGAGAAAACAGCGCTTGCCCCCCTTATAAATGAAATATCATAACGGAACTTTCGGGCAGCCGACTATATCAGGCCAACTGACTCAGAGTTCAAGTAATTTTCCGTGCTTCTAGGTTTTTCCCTCAAACGCGACTTGGCATGTAGATAGCTGCCACTATAAGGCATTATCTAAAATAAATTTGAACCGCGAGAAAATTTCGGAAATCCCCAAAAAACATCTCCAAAGTAACAGCCCAACAATGGAACTTACTTAGAGCAGCCTCTATTTCTGTCGACAAACAAGGGATCAGTAATGTGGCGACCTCTACTCAAGGTTGCGAGTGGAACTCGAGCATCGCGCCTGGAAACATATCGACCCGTACAGCAACATGGCGTCTCGAGAACCAAACTTGGCAAACAGCCATTTTGTCGGGAACTTTCGCTTAGTAAATTCCTCCTATTCCAATTTATTCCATGCTATTAACCCTTGTGATTGGAATTGACTCACTCTCCCAATCTGAAACTAACAGGGCGATAGGCATTGGCCTTTCTTATTGAAGAAAAAGAGAATAATACTCTTAACAATGCATCTTATTATATGGCTCTCGATACACCGTAGTACGCGCTCAGCTCCATAGGTGTCACTCGGTGCTCGAGTGCCTAACTATCGTGACTAGCAATAATCCCCAGATGGCACGGCACATTCCGTATACTCGTCTAAGACTACATATCGTAACTTGTACGTACAGCGTATTGGTGGCACCACTAATTCGTATATCGGCACGAGGCTAATGATGATTCTATAACCTTGCCCTGAGTAACGGGGCCCCCATACCAAGATGGGCTGTTTATAGTCCATACCAGCACCAGCATCTCGTACATTATTTAACACGTTCGTCGCCCAGCGTGATTCGGCTAAGTTTCCTGCGGGGCCCAAATTCGACCGCCGGTACGCAGAACATAAATAGAGCGACAAGCGGTAATTCATTGTTTATTGCCTTCGATTCATTGTAAAGAAAAGATTATTTAGTTCTGAAATGGAGAAAGCGATAAGCTTTCCAGGTAGAGTATTCCGAGGGATCTCATGGCAAATACCTGAGATCTTTCATTTAGTCGAGAAGCATACTTGTGAGACGCATACTTTTTTCTACGCGAAAAAAGAAGTCGAAAATATAGAATAAAAATTTTTCGTTTGAGGCTTTGTTTTCGAGAAAATCGACTTTGAATTTTCGCTCGGTACGCATGCAATACGTTATAACGGATTTCACTGTAGATCGTTGTCTCGATAGAAAAATTAAAAAAAAATATAATTAAAAAAAACATTTTCTATATTTTCGACTTCTTCTTTCGCGTAGAATCGCCCGCTTTCCGCTTGTACCACCAGTTACCAACCACCCTATTTGATAGTGAGGAAAGTAGTGATGACGGAGTCTACAACTATTGGTCGAACTGCCCAAAATCACTCCAAATGTGTTTGGAATGTTTTAACAAATATCATGCGATATAGAATAATATAATATATTATCCAGAATATAAATTAATAAAAAGTATGGTATAATACTTGGTATGGTATACCATATGGTATGGTATTGGTATGGTACAATGTGTTTTTATGTTGTATATCCTATATATAATATCGTATATTTAATTAACTCGAACAAGAGGAGCGTCGCCACACTTTGGTGATGCGACCCCCACGGAAGTATACCCGTCGCACTGATATGTGCGACGTGGCGACGAACGTGTTAAAGGGCTTCATCCAATTTTGGCAATATCAGATTTAAAAAGTTTAACGGCGGAACTTACTGCAAGGTGACTATATCTCAGCAGGTCGCTATATGATAATGGAGGAAGCCATCACCCCAATATGGCGCCAACTGCCTGATATTGTAAACGCCCCGCAGGGAGGACTTGCTTATGTAAGTCTATGGGGGTTGGGAAACCCACGTTCCCGCAGCCAGGGAAGACCGTCGGGACAAATGTCCCGCTTATGTGAGTTCTCTATGTACACCGCAGGGAAGGTTGCCGGGAGTGTAACGCGTTTAAGTACGGTTACACTCTCTCTACGTGGCCTTGGGTTGTAGCGCACCCACGATCCTGATGCCAAGGATGGGACCGTCGGGATAAGTTCCCGGGTACTTTGTACCATGAGGCCCCCGCTTACGTGAGTCCCATCTGGAACTGCCGAGCACGGTTAGCAGGTAGCCGGCCGGCAGTGACGTGGCCGTACATCTACACGATAGTCCCACCAATGACATAGGATAGTACCACGGAGGTCGAGTGTAAGCCCGGAGGGAGTAGCGACCCCTCTGCTCGGCCAATTATAGGTTTAGACTCGTGGTGGCAATGGTTGATGGCCAAGATGCTGGCAAGAGGGCCGATTTAAGGGGTAATGGCTCGCCCCGAATGGCCTTCGGCGGGTGAGCAGCGTCCCGCCTACTCCGGAACCGTCCTGGAGAGACGGAAGGGCTTAGAATGTGCCCCGTTCGACTTGAGACGAGCGACAGCCCCTGCAGGCTTAGCTAATCAAGGTAGCAAGGCACTGGGTGCCTTGCGCGCTGGTTGGGCGTAACCTCAACCTCTATGGCCCTATGGGGTGCCCGGGTACTGTATAGCGATAAATTTACGCTCAGGAAAGAACCCGAAACCAAAGATGAGAATAGTTGATATTGTAAACGGCACCCTCGTCTAACGCAAGGAAGGGGTCCCTTTCTTGGCACCTTTCGATCAACACCTTGCACGTGTGCTCCCAGACCTTACTCAGAGCCGGCAGAATGCTTATCGGCCCATATGATGATGACAACAGCGGATCCCTTGCCGGCTTCGGCAAAAGAACCACCCTCGCCACTCTCCACACCGCCGGTATTCTACCAGACCTATTTATGCTGTTAAACAGGTCCAGGAGCTGCCCAGGTCGTTGTTCCACGATGATCCTAACGATCTCCCCAGGTACCCTTTCCATACCTGCAGTTTTCCTCGGGTCGCATTTCGCAATAGCCGTCCGCAGATCCTCCTCCGTTACGCGTAGATCTTGCTCCTCTTCTTCTAGCATCTGCGGGGATCAGGAACTATGATCTTCGTCTTCCTGCTCCGCTTGCCTGGTGACGAAAAGGTCCTCTAAAGTTCTCGCAACGCTGTCCTTACAAAGACCCTCCGGCAGTAACCCCCGAGTCATTCTTGCTCTTACGACTCGATATGGCCTTCCCCAGATATCCTGGTCCAGAGTTGCGCAAAACTCCTTCCACCTTTCCCCTTGCAGCGTTCAATCATCCTTCTTAGTCTCCTCCTTGCCTCCAAAAACTCAGCTACCATTTGGTCAGCATTGTCTCTACCAGTTGCGCCCTTCTTCTCAATCTCAGAGTTACCCTTCTCAACCCGGACGACTTCTCGTTCCACCAGTAATTAATACTGCTCCTGCCACGCGGCTGGAAGATCCTTTTCAACTCATCGGCACACAATCGCTCCAGACATTTCTGGAAATGAACGACCTGTGTCGCCTCGTCATTCGCCATAAAGTTCAAGTTACAGTCGAACCTCCTCCTGAATTTTCCCTCGTCAATATTCTTTGTCGAATATCTAAAACTACCCCGCGCTGGCTTCTTGCAATTACTCGAAAATTCATGTAATAAATACAGGTGATCAGAGGCAGAGTACCAGTATCTTAACTTAACATAACAGAAATCTTTTTCCAACCCTAACTCATTCGTCTATTAACATTTAAAATATCTGGGAAGCTTGTACATCCATTCCTAACAAAGGAGTACAACCCCGTCGTCCTAATCGGCATCAACTCGTTCCTTGTCAGCATATCCAGCAGATATGTCCCCCTAGGCTCTGTCCACCTACCACCCCAGGTCGTGGATTTCGCGTTAAAATCACCGGCCACTAACAGCTTCGGAGCTCTTCTCCTACTGTCCCTTATCACCACCTCCAGTTCCCCTATGTATCCGTCAAACTCCTGCTTACTCACATTGGGAGAACAATACCCACTGATACACATCGTGTCCTCCACTTTAATGCCCACCAATCCTTCCCTGCTAACCAATGTCTCACTTGCCGCATGCCTTCCATTGAATTGGGTAACCCATAGTGGTGCATTCCCGACCGTATTATTGCACCAATAGGGTGTATATACGGTTCGGAGTTGAATACTACATCCACCCTATTCTCACATCCGCACTGCACTAATAAGTCTTGTGCAAGCTTGCACCTATTTAGGTTTTGTTAAGGTACAAAGAGGATTCGGAAATAAAAATAGTTTACCTCATTTCACACACAACAGCTATACATATATATGTCGGAGATGAAAGAACACCGGAGCCTTTGGAATTTTGAATAATCCCGCAACATTGTAATCTAGAGTCTACTATAGCTGTAATTAAACAATTGCAGTTATTCAATCCGATTGTAATTGTTCGCGAGTTGTGATAATGAGCTTGGGCTCGAGGCGACAGCCAGTCGTCGAACGTAGCCGCGGTCACGGGGTGAAGGCTTGCCTAACAAAGGTACGGAGTAATTCTATAGCTCTCCTTAAAAGAAATATTTGTAGCGATACGCGACGGTAAACATTCCAACGGTTTCTATCCCGTGGCTCGCCACACGCAGATCCTATTCTTCGGGTGTGATGGTTACCAGATGCCGACGCGTCTCCGCAGTACGTGATCAGCTAGCCCGAGGCCCGTTATAAATCTTAAGATTTAGCTAACTAAAGTCCTTCAAACAGACAAACAGTCTTTGTCCCAGCCACAGGAAGACGGGAGAGACCTATTTTCCACGAACGACGTCTCCCACTAGCAACATCCCCTCGAGGGCGGCGAGCATCCTTTTCTAAACTACCGATATGGAGATTGGCCAATTAGCAGTAACGCCAATTTCCCTTACTCTCTGAACGAAGGCTTTCTCGACGAATCGGATGATCTCGTGTCCTTAGACACACCCCAGCATAGTTTTCCCCCGTGGCATCATCGGCACGGGAAATTCATTCTTTCTTGCGACCTCGTCGACTAAAGAGTAACGCCTTTATAATCAGTAATTATTCAGACTTAGATTCCGTGAGAACGTTCATCTACCATCCCGTTGACCGCGGATTCGTTATCGAACCCGAGATCATTGTCACTAGTGCCGCGAGCGCTTAATCTCCGTGTTTGATTGCTGAACCTGTGTAATCCATACTTGTGTTAATAAACCGTACTGTTACTATACCGCAATAATGGCTAATCTCAATGAGGAATCACCTAACGCTCCCAACCCCATCCTCAACGCTACCCCGACATATATGTGGACGAAGAATGTAAGGAGAGTATGATGATTTTTATATGGCATAACTCGAAGTTCATAGCATTGTTAATTCTAATTATTAACAGAGAACTTTGGCTATGTATTGATGGATCGAGCTAAATGCAAATGGGATCGATGGTTAGTATTTGTTGTTTTATATACAGTGTAGAGATATTAATAAAAGGAAGTAGGTCCGTTGACGAGACTGCCTATACGTAGTACTTGATGGTACCACTCACCTCACCTTCTCGTGGGGCTCCCTGTCACCCTGCACCGGCAATGACCGGGATAGGGTGCGAACGAGTGAGGGGCACGAGGACGGAGACTTTCGTTGACGATATGGCGACAACCACAAAAATACAATGGATTTGGTCGACCAAAAGAAGCACGTTTACGATATAAGGGAGGGAGATCCCAGTACCGGTGCAGTCGTGGGTAGTCAAGTGGGCCCCACTGCGTCGTCATCTCACGACCACGGCCGTTCGAGACTGGACCGCCAGGCCCCCGGCCGTGTTTCTGCGCCTGGCGAGGTGGAAAGCAGCAGAATGGAGGTTGCGGAGGAATCTCCAAGAAGAGTCACGAGCAGTTCTCAGAAAACCGCGGAAGGGTCGGAGAGCGCTTTTCCCGCTCCGGCCATGGTAGTCGATGCCACGTCGTCAATGGTTAGAGGATTCCGGACGCGAGCCATGTCCGACGACGAAGAGTCGGTTGCTTCGTTCGCGTCGCGCTCATCGTTGGCTTCGACGGCGTCCAGGGGAAAGAAAAGGCGAATTATGTTGACAACCCCGGATGTTTCGGAAGAGCTGGCGATAGAAGTAAGGGCGAGCTCGGTGGCGGACGTCAGCGCCGAATTTACCAGGCATGTCGCGGAGATCATGAGGGTTGCGACGATGTCGTCCAATCTAAAGGGGGCATACACCAAAACCCTAAAAGATGCGGCGAGTTACATTACCGCCGCATGGAAGAATGAATCGTCAAGGAGGACAGAACCAACGCATAACAGCGGCACCGCGGCTACGAGGCTTGCGGAGGCAAGGCTGTCTGCGTTGAAGGAGGAGAATGCAGCCCTTCGCCAAGAATTATCTCGAAGGGCTTCTTGCGCTCACGACTGCCCGCGGTGCAACGGCCCGGCGTCCGAGGCCGGCCGTCTTCCGCGGGAAGGTAAGAGCGAGGAAGTAATCAGGGTGGCGATTACATCGACCAACCTTAAGGGATCCTACATCAAGATCCTTCTCGACAATCTCTCTTGCCACCGGGACGATGGAGTTGTCCAGGTGGATTGGACCCGCCAGAGTTACCCAAGTCTCGAGACTCGCGGATACGAGGCCGTCGTTGCTCGAGGAGGAAAACGAGGCCTCGCGGAAAGAGCTTGCGGGAATGGCGGTGAGCGCGCCCAGGACTGTTCTCGGTGCGGCGCCTCGGCTCCCGGAGTCGGAGTGTCCTCCGAGAAACGGACAAAGCGACAACGCGTGTCTCACTGCCCTGGAGAAGAAGGTCGAGGAGCTGGGACCTTCCATCATAAGGGCCATTGAAGAGCGCATCGGATGTAGGTGACACAGTCGTGAGGCGCGAGCCAGAGAGGATTCGGTGGTTTCGGCTCGCATCAGCAGCGCCACCTAATTACCATCGCTCCCGAGGGAGCGGCAGGGTGGAGAGCGGAAGGTGGTCGAGCCAAGGAAAAAGGGAAAGAAGTAGGAAAAGGTGAAGAAAGTCACAGAAAGTGCGGTAGGGAGCCAAGTCTACACGGCTTCATCCGCAACAGATGCTCAGGCTGAGAGGAGGGCAAAGGGCATCCCGAAACCCAGGGCTGCCGCATCGACGGGAACCTCGGCGAAAACCCCGAAAGGTGTGCCGGTGCAAGCGCCAAAGAAGGCTGTGCTCCCTCGCGCACCGCGATCATCTCCGGTGACTCTAACCCTGGGTGAGGGGGCGAATACGTCATACGCGGAGGTCCTGGCGTCGGCAAGAGGGAAAATCTTGCTGGCAGAAGTTGGCATAGAGGCGGATAAGATGCGTAAGGCTATGACCGGCGCTATCATCTTGGAGGTCCCCGGTGATAAAGACCGGAAGAAGGCGTCCACGCTGGCGACGTGTCTGGCGCAGATCTGGGACCCGACCACGGTCTGAGTTGCGGTTACAGACAGAATGGCGGTGCTACGTATGGTCGGGATAGACGTCTCCGTCTCCAAGGAAGAGTTGCGGGATACGTTGGCGTTGGCTACGGGATGCGGCGGCGCGGAGGTGCAGGCCGGAGAGATTGGGACCACTAGAAACGGTCTCGGCTCGGCTTGGCTGCGTTGTCCACTAGTCGGAGCGAGGAAGCTGGCTCAAGCAGGAACGGTTGCACTGGCATGGTCCATTGCAAGGGTCGAAGCCATCGCCAAGAGGCCCTTGCGGTGCTTTAAATGCCTGGATCTAGGGCACGTCAGGGCGACGTGCGTATCGACGATGGACTAGGTGCCGATTATAGGAAGAGTGAGAAAGAGCTCAGGTCAGTTATCTATTCGAGCAAGCAGAATGTGAGCCTGGGGAGGGAGCAGGCTGAGAACATTATCGGCAATCTCTTCCTAATCGAGGATACGAGTGTTGCTAATGAGGTCATAATAGTGGAAAATGGCGGTGGGACCCCCGGAGTTGGTGTGGCCCAAATGGACGAGCTTACAGCAGCGGTTGGCCGGCTGAATGTGAACAAGGTCGTGGGATCTGCCGGCGGTCGTTAAGTGGATATTCGAGCATCGGGCTGACGATCTACTCGATATGGTGAACTCTATTTACGAGACGGGAAGAGTTCCAGCCAAGTGGAAAGTGGCCCGGTTGATCTTGCTCAATAAACCGGGTAAGGATCCCAGGTTGGCCTCGTCGTATCGACCAGTAAGTATCCTACCGGAGATGAGCAACGTTTGGGAATATACATTCAAGCCGGCCATTGAAAAAAGACTGGGAATGGACCCGTTCCACCAAAATCAATTTATGTTTCGCAAGGGGAAGAGTATCATCGATGCCATAATGCAGGTCTGCAATTTCGCTGATTCTTGCAGAATGAAGGGCATTGTCTGCGTCATAATGTGCATCGATGTTAAAAATGCGTTCAATTCCCTGCGGTGGGAGGTAATCCTGAAAGGGGCGAAGCGCAGGAGTCTCCCCTACAATCTGACGAGGGTTCTCGCGAACTACCTCAAAGACCGATTTGTATATTTGATAACCCGAGTGGTCTTATCGTGAAACAAATTTTTGCGGGTGTCCCACTGGGCTCTGTGGTAGGCCCGCTTTTGTGGTATCTAGTTTACGATTTGGTCAGATTTGACAACCGTGTTAATTTGATAGCTATTGAATTTGCGGACGACCTTGTTATCTTGGTAGGTCTGAAGAAGAAGGAAAGTGCGGAGGTCAATTTGAATCTCCACATTAAGACGATACTAAATTTGTGCGAAAATTCGGGTCTCCAGATAGCAAAGGAGAAAACTTGTTGACGAGAATGAGAGTTCCGAAGAAATTTAATGTAATATTGACGGGAGAGGTGCTCAACACGCGCGAAAGGGTTAAATACCTAGGCGTGGTGTTGGACTCCGAAAGAAAATATAACGATCATTTTGAAGCAGTTTGTAATAGAGCGGATGCGATTGTAGGAGCAATCAGAGAGCTACTGCCGAATGTGAACAGCCACTCTGACGCCTGTAGGAAGTTATATTATCAGGTGTGGGAGTCGGTCGTGCTATATGCTTCCCTGATCTGGGTGGATGCGTTTAGCAGGATCAAGACAGTAGGCGAACTCTGCAGGGCACAGAGGAGTGCCTTGATAAGTACCTCTACGGCCTACAGGACGGTTTCGCATGCGGCGTTGTGCGTGTTGATGTGGACTATGCCCATTCATATCAGGGCGCGTTGGCGAGGAAGAGTTTACGGGGTTAGGAAAAACTAGCCCGACTTGACCTCGGCGATTCAGAAGTAGTCCTAAATCAGTTCCATCTTTACGAAGAGGAAGCAGTGGACGAGTGGAGAAGAGAGTGGACCAGGTACAACACGAATAATGGGGCAAGGAAGCTGATCGTGGATGCAGCCATCTTCAGGAAGAGGAAGAGAAGTATGAACCACTACACCATGCAGCTGTTGACTAGGCATGGTATCTTCAACACGTATAGGGTCAGGATAAACAAGGAAACCGTCGACAAATGCTGGGACTGCGACGCGTGCTCAGATGATGGGGAGCACGCCTTACTGAGGTGTCCAAGATGGGGCAGACCAGCGTACTACTCTGGAAAATGTCGCTGACGACACGCTTACAGTGAATAATATGATCCCATTGTCGGTCGACGACTATACCTGGGGGCTGTTCCGGAGTGTCTGCGGGTCAGTGATGAAGGCAAGACAGGCACAAGAAAGATACAAAGGCGGAGCGACTCGAAGAATGGGAAGAAGTGGATGATGACTATCTCCGAAGAAATGGAGGCATTTGTTAGATACGGAGTTGACGCGTTGAATGAGGTTTCTCCGAAGTAATGTTCTATGAATAATGCCGACGAAACCCTCCGCTCGAAGAAGGATTGGAAGAAGAGGGGTTTTGAGTGAGTATGGCACTGGCATCAGCCGAGTTCCACGTAACCAGGGCGACGCGGGTCGTCGGGTATGCGTAATGCATTTTCCCCTCCTCGAGAAAAGAAAAAAAAAGCGGTTGGGGTTAGGTTGCCTGCGGACAGTGAGGAAGAGGATAGCGCGAGGGAGAATATCGACGCTCAGAATAGTGAGGTCGAGGAAGAAGAGATAATGTTCACGATGACGTCGGGGACGGTGCAAACGTTGAATGCACTGGTTAAGAAACTGAACCCCGACCAGGAGAAAAACGACGGGATTAACCCATTTGTATCCAAGCACGGATTATTCCGCGCGCTGCGATTGCTTTTTATTTCAGTCGCTAAGTATTCTTCAGATGTGAGAGATCACGTTTATCCCTATATCAGTTTACTGTTTTCTAAAGAAGTCTTACTTTTGTTGTGAAAATCTTTTTAACTGCCACTATGAGCAAGTACTGTCAATCTTAATTAAATTTAACAAATTCAAATTTAAAAAATATTCTGATTTTATAATGTAAACTAATTTGGTTGCCCCAATGGATTTTGACAATCTTGATGATTCGGATCAAAGTATACCAATAGGACATACTCGAAAAAGTATCCGTAGGATCTCAACAAGCGAAGACAGCGAAGTTGATCAGTGCGGCAGTTTTAGAGATGAAGATCACATCTGGAAAGCAAAAAATTATACGCCAATTATACATGACTTTTCAAGTGTGGTTGGTGCAACTGTTAATACGCAAAATCTGTCGAGGAGAACAGTTTTTGAATTATTTTCTAACGAAGAAAGTTACAAAATTAGTTACAGAAACTAATAAACATGGAGAAGCCGACGCAAGTTTTATGCCTCTTTCAGAAAATGAACTAAAAGTATTTATTGCTTTAAACATTTTAATGAGTTTAGTTTCTAAGCCAAATAATCAGAGTTATTGGACCACGGATAAGAGCATGGTGTTACGTCGCGTGATTGGAATCGTGCGACGTCCCTCGATATTGGGTCGCTAAGGGTCCGCTGACCGTTATGTACACCCTCAACAAATCTAAGGCCCCACCATAAACTGAATCTTATTAGCTTGCAGAAACCGTTAATCCTGCAAGTATTTTCGGCTTATAGCTGGTACTTAAAAGGTTCTTAGGTTTATTGTGCGCTTTTAAAAATTACGGAACAACCGGTAATGATATAATGGGGAAAACCAGTAATTATATAATGGGAAAAACCGGACATTTACCTAATGGAAATGTCTGGATTTTCCCATTAACAAGATGCCCCATGAGCTAGGTTGGTAGGATGCTTACTCCTCTTATCTTCACTCACCAACGCTGGTCATAGCCGATGGGAATCACACTTTTTATAACGAAAAGCTTCCTTTGAACAATAATTACATACATACCGAGTTTTCCTCCGTAAGTATATAAGAGCGGACAGTAAGAATACAGGTCAATTCAGTTCCAGAACAGTTCCAGTTCGAGATCAGTTCAGTTCAGTTCAGTTCGAATACGCTCAATCCTCAAGAATTCTTCGAAGACCACCTAGCTACCCGTACTCAATCTCGGTCTTCAGATCAGTCAACATATTGTAATATCGGAATATATATAAGGTGTAGTTTTGTCCGATTAATTATAATTTATTAATAATGGATTGAAAATACAGATAACAGAAGAACGATGTTTGATTAACAGAAAACACTAAATGCAACGCTCGTATTTACATCAAATAACTTAACAACTATTTGGTAACACACTCTCTCTCTTTCACTAGCAACTCTAACACAGCAACTCAACAATATTTGCAACTCAATTCTAACGACTCTATGCTTCGACGTCCCGATCAGCTCTCCCTCTCGCAAAATGCATTCCTGCTCGGTTGCGCTCGCTCCTTTGAAACAAATGAATCCGTACGCTGCTCATCTTTTCTCGCGTCACTGTTACTAGGCGCTCTCGGATGTAAACAAACACACAAAAGACGACATACACGGTGTTCTCTAATTTCAGCCGATCTCCAATCAAAGCTATTCTACGATATTACAATCGGCCTTTCCTGACAATCACATCTGCCCTCAGATGTGCTCATCATCGCTGCTCGCACTTACATCACTATCGTCAGCATTCCACCATTTCATGTGATCGGCTGCCGTGGAAGTTGTACGTGGCCCTTCGTGCTCGCCCTCTCGCTGCGCTACGTATCGGTCATTTCGCAGGACTTTTACTTTTAGTTAAGGAACTTCGGATGCATCTTTAGCCCGGGACCGCCCTGCGTCCTCTCGATCACCACTAGATCTCCAGTCCTGTATGCTGTCGCCTTCTTGCGTCTCTTGTTATACGTCCACTTGTCTTGGACTTGGATCTCCTCGATCCGTCTCTTTGCGTCTGCACGCACCTGATCTCGTTCCTCTTGGAACACCGCGGCCTGTTCGTCCTCGATGCTACTGCACCTCTTTCGCTCTTCCTCTATCTTCCTCTCCGTTGTTTGTTTACCCGTTTCACTCTTGTCAGGGGCTTTGATCGTCGTGGCAGCATCGTGACATTTTCGTAGGCTCGGTTCGTACGTGGAAGACGTTAACAACTTACCATCTTCCGAGACTATGATCTCTCCTTTTTCGAAGGTCCTCACGTTCATCGTGTCCTCGACAATCCCATCGTCATCCTCGTCATCCACATCCTCTGTATATCGAATCTTCGTATCGATATTATTGGAGGGATTCCGCGCGTGCGATTTCCCTTGTCTTTTCGTTCGCCTTGTATTGACTCTCTTCGAGTCTGTCCGAAAACTTGAAACAACCCTTACACCCGCAACGCTATCCTTCTCAGTAAATTCGCAAATATCATCAACAACATCCTGTTGCTGTTGTTTAGCCAGATTCTTCCTCCTCGTGATGTTCGCTAAGTCCTCCTGCTGGCCGCATGAATCCGATGAGGACACCATCTCGTGGTCCACTTTGCCAATCACCACGTGCCTTGCTACTCGTCTCCGTTCCTCCGACAATTGCTGCACAGCTGCCCGATACTTCTTCAACACTTCTGCCAACTCTTCTTTATTTTCTTCCAATTGCGACAGTAGCTCAGTTCGTTCGCGACTAGCTACATCAGCACGATCTTCTGCTTCGGAACGTTGCCGCAGTGCTTCCTGCAACGAAGCCTGCGTCTCATTCAGTTCTTGCTCCAGTGCCTGTTTCGCTTTAATTGCAACTGCTCTAGCGCATTCTGCATCTTCTAACTGGCTCTTCAGCTGTGCTACTTCCTCCTCCGTTTTGCCACCAAATGTTAATTCCTCAAGCTCTTGGCCCAATGTCCGCAATCTTTCTTCCTTCAATTCGATTTCCAATCTTGCGTCACTAAGGTTCTGTTCTATGGTAAACTTCTCCGCGATCGCGATTTCTTTTCTCTAGCTAATCTTTTACGTTGCGCTTTCTCGTGCTGTAGATCGTTCATTAAATTCTGAGTTTCTGAATCGAATTTGCGCTGTTTCTTTTCCAGAAGATTATTCCTAGCTGTCTGTTCTTCCAACAGTAGTCTCAAGTCGTGCATCTCGCCATTCAGTTTTTGCACGCGTCGTTTCCATTGCCCAACAACCTGACGTTGTTCCTCGACTTCTTCGTAAGCATCAGCTAACTTCTTCTCCAATTGCTTCTTAAGTTCAACCAGTTGCTCAAGATCATCCTCATGTTGCTGGGCACTTATTACATTCCCAAACTCATTCTTCAGCGCCTTTTTTAACGTTGCCCAGGACTTCGGGTATCGTTCTAGTCGCACGAAGGCTCGAGCGGAGCCTGCGAGCAATCTCCTGGCATAGACCACCATGTGGGCGTCTGACCAACCCCGCGTTTCTGCCATTTCCTCGAAGTCTTTCACCCACTGATTTACACTCAGCAGATCATCCCCGCTGAATTTCTCTAATAAATTCTCTACGTCTTCAATATTTGCCATTTTTTTTATTCTTTTTCTACTCTAGCACAAATAGCTTCGTTAAATCGTGTCGTTCTCTGTCTTATTCAATCCCGGCACGAGCACTCACTTGTAATATCGGAATATATATAAGGTGTAGTTTTGTCCGATTAATTATAATTTATTAATAATGGATTGAAAATACAGATAACAGAAGAACGATGTTTGATTAACAGAAAACACTAAATGCAACGCTCGTATTTACATCAAATAACTTAACAACTATTTGGTAACACACTCTCTCTCTTTCACTAGCAACTCTAACACAGCAACTCAACAATATTTGCAACTCAATTCTAACGACTCTATGCTTCGACGTCCCGATCAGCTCTCCCTCTCGCAAAATGCATTCCTGCTCGGTTGCGCTCGCTCCTTGGAAACAAATGAATCCGTACGCTGCTCATCTTTTCTCGCGTCACTGTTACTAGGCGCTCTCGGATGTAAACAAACCACAAAAAGACGACATACACGGTGTTCTCTAATTTCAGCCGATCTCCAATCAAAGCTATTCTACGATATTACAATATCTACCCGGATTCTCTCATATCAGAGCAATTCATTTCTTCGTCACCTATATCTTAAGCAGCAAAGCTACTAACTTATGTTCTTGTACAAAGTTGTTGAAAATATATGTCGGAGATGAAAGAACACCGGAGCCTTTGGAATTTTGGATAATCCGCAACATTGTAACCTAGAGTCTACTATAGCTGTAATTAAACAATCCGATTGTAATTGTTCGAGAGTTGTGATAGTGAGCTTGGGCTCGAGGCGACAGCTAGTCGCCGAACGTAGCCGCGGTCACGGGATGAACGCTTTGTCTAACAAAGGTAATGGAGTAATTCTATAGCTCTCCTTAACAGAAATATTTCTGGCGGCACGCGACAGTAAACATTCCAACGGTCTCTGACCCGTACCTCGCCACACACAGACCCTATTCTTCGAGTAAGATGATTGCCAGATGTCGATGCGTCTCCGCAGTACATGTTCAGCTAGCCCGAGGGCCCGTTATAAATTTTAAGATTTAGCTAACTAAAGTCCTTCAAACAGACAAACAGTCTTTGTCCCAACTACGGGAAAATAGGGGAGATCTATTTTTTTCAACGAACGACGTCTCCCACTAACAACTTCCGCTCGAGGGCGGCTAGCATCTTTTCCTAACCACCGATATGGAGATTGACCAATTAGCAGCAACGCCAATTTCCCTTACTTTCTGAACGAAGGCTTTTCTCGACGAATCCGATGATCTCGTGTCCTTAGACACACCCCATTATAGTTTTCCTCTGTGGCATCATCGGGACGGGAAAGTCATTCTCTCTCGCGATCTCATCGACGAAAAGAGTAACCCGTTACGACCAGTGAATATTACGCGTCCGACTTAGATTTTGTGAGCACGTTCATCTATCACCCCGTCGACCGCGGATTCGTTATTGAACCTGGGATCATTGTCATTAGTTTCTCTAGTATCTAACTACCACGGTTACTTGTCCGGTTCTATGAGAATCGTATTTGCACTAGTCAATGTCTTCTCTATTGCATAACGACAACGTGTAATCCAAACGAAGATTCATTTCACGCCCCTAACCGTAATTCTAATGTAAACCCGACATATATATATACAACAACAACCACCCCTATTATCTTAACGGAAATCAGGGGATCGATCGACTCGCGGTGTCGATTCTTAGAATCGTAACGGGAATTTACGACTCCCGTTGACGCGCTTCCTCGCGATCGCGTCTCTCCACGATCGGTCGAATTGTCACATAGAAACACCATATTTTAAGAATATTATGGGCCGTAACCGATTTCTGTCTATTGCTAGAAATCTACATTTTTCCAGTAATAATAATTCTAATGACCCACTTACAAAAATCCAAGAAGTTATTCAAATAGTAAAAAAGACTCATTAGTATATATGTAGGAATGTTACATTATTAGTTTGTAGGTAACAGTATGATTTATACAATATCGTTTGCACACGAAATCGAATATAATATCCCGTTTCACGTATTCGTTACTCATTACTTCTACGACACAACAACACAATAATCTTCACACGACAACGATAAATTCAACTCTGACTCTCTCAGCTCTGGTTTACAATGTTTTCCATGCTCACTTTTTCCTTAACATACCTTGGAAACGCTCATAACACTCCTTGACAACGTTAACATATCTTGACAACGCTAAAAAACAATTACTCCTCACGCCACATTCTTCCCTGATGTCATACTATCCCACATATACAAAGAATAATTTTTCAAGGCGTTAATATATGTTAAAACGTATCTTTATTTGTATTAACATTACTATGTGACAAGCAAGTGTAACGACCACCCAAGAGGAAGGCATTCCGCTGACATCGGATATGTCGATAACACCTAGCATTGTGATAACTAAGAGAAAAGACAACAGCTAGACCCCCGCCCATAAGATATGAGTCATAATAAAGAAATAAAACCCCCGGTCCTTTAGACAGTAACCTCAGTTTGTAATCTGCAGTTAATAAAGCATATGAATGAGCTGTTGTTCATTCTCCTACTTATAAAACTTCATTCTTTTTTTACGTGACACAAGCATTGAAGTATTGAACCTTTATTTGCTCTTCTATTTTTTGTCATAACTGATATGTACAATTATTATTATTATTAAATGCACAATTACGTATACCTTCATTAATTGTGAAAACCTTTGACTCGCCAAAAATTGTATCAACTGAAATTATATTTTAATAATCCAAAATATGTAAAGGGCTGATGGATTATTTTGTTTAAATATGTCAACACTTCTTTTATAAATGTAAAAATATTACAACATTGCAATGTTAATCTTGAGAATGTTCTCTTTTTATGTAGATCAGATCGCTTTAAAATTATTTTTTTCTATATATTGTGAAACATTAATTATGGAATTAGTTACGATTTTAAGAACAAGACCAATTTGATTAATCAATGATTAACAGAAGAGTGTGCTTTAATCATGTTTGTTAGATAACAATCCATCAAAAAGTTTTAGCAAGAGAAACAAGATATATCCTGAGAATATTTTGCGAAATTCTGAATATTATAGCTATAAATACATTTATAGTTTATCAATAAATTACGCTATAAAGATAATACAATTTTTTATTTTAATGCTGTAAGTTATTTGTTTTTATCAAAATTTTCTTATTTAAGAACATTTGATGAAATTTAAACAAATAATGACAAAATATTGTAACATTTTAATTTAATTGTATGCATTAAATATATAGTTCAATACGGTACTCTTATTAAATGATCATGTTTCGATTTTAATTTTTGCATTTATCTAACTTCCTTTAATTTCTTAGGGTGCCTTTACCAGTGAATGTTTACAAATGGCCACGATGCTGCTCGATGCGATAAACTCTGTATTTAAAATATAATTAAAAACATCAGTCCAGCGGAGTGGGATCTGTATTTATAACGTGCCGCGTTAACGCCAACCGTCACAACCTTGCTTTCGGAGGTTGATCGTGCCATTTCGTTTAGCGAATGTATTCCTTTTCTTTCGTATAACTAATTAGTTGCCTGATTTTATTTACTTTTTTTTAATTCTTTGGTATATAGTTTACATGAACGTAACGTATTCGTAAGAAACGTTCTCTTTGTCCAACGATCCCTCGATTCCTATACAACCTCTCCTGGTTTTCTTGCGCACGTGTAACATTAACGTACCGTTACATGCGTTGCCATTCCACACTTTTCGTATTCTTCTTATTATACTATTACTTGAATATAGAATTATGGAAAACATTTAAAAATGCTAAAGTACAAAAGCATAGAAAATATAAAAATATAACAATAAAAAAATACAAAATTATCGAAATTACAGAAACTCAGATTAAACATTACATTAAAGTTTACATTACATTAAAGTTAGTGTTAGGGGCGTGAAACGAAACTTCGTTTGGATTACACATTGTCGTTATGCAATAGAGAAGACATTGACTAGTGCAAATACGATTATTATAGAATTGGATAAGTAACCGTGGTAATTAGATACTCGAGAAACTAATGACAATGATCCTAGGTTCAATAACGAATCCGCGGTCAACGGGATGATAGATGAACATGCTCACAAAATCTAAGTCGGACTCTTTGTTAAAACGTGGAATATCCACCGAGCGTACAGACACTTAGTAACTCGCTAATACAACCTCACGAGAGAATGACTTTCCGTCGCGATGATGCTGCGGAGGAAAACTATATGGGGTGTGTCTAAGGACACGAGATCCTCGGATTCGTCGAGGAAAGCCTTCATTCGGAAGGTGAGGGAAATTGACGTTGCTGCTAATTGGTCAATCTCCATATCGGTGGTTAGAAAAAGATGTTAACCGCCATCGAGGGGAAGTTGTTAGTGGGAGACGCCGTTCGTTGAAAAAAATAGATCTCCCCTATTTTCCCATAGTTGGGACAAAGACTGTTTGTCCGTTTGAAGGACTTTAGGTAACTAGATCTTAGTTTTATAACGGCCCTCGGGCTAGCTGATCACGTACTGTGGAGACGCGTCGGCATCTGGTAACCATCATACCCGAAGAATAGGATCTGCGTGTGGCGAGCCACGGAACAGAAACCGTTGGAATGTTTACTGTCGCGTGCCACTACAAATATCTCTTTTAAGGAGAGCTATAGAATTACTCCGTACCTTTGTTAGACAAAGCCTTCATCCCGTAACCGCGGCTACGTTCGGTGACTGGCTGTCGCTTCGAGCACAAGCTCATTATCACAAATCTCGAACAATTACAATCGGATCGAAAGACGACAATTGTTTAATTACGCCTATGATAGAATCTAGATTACGGTGTTAGGGGATTTTCCCGAAGCTCCAAAGGGAAGGCTCCGGTGTTCTTTCATTTCCGACATATATAAGCCAAACAAAATACATTGAATCATTAGCAAAGAAATATAAATTACAAGACAGCAAATTGTACTGTACACCTATGGAGACAAATTTAAAAATTGAAAAAGCTGAGATAAATAGAAAGGATATTGGATACAAGAATTTAATTGGTGCAGTACTGTATATTAGTACAAATACTAGACCCGATATAAGTTATAGTGTAAATTATCTAAGTAGATTTCAAGATTGTTGTAGCGAGACACACTTAAAATATGCTTTGCGAATATTGAAATCTTTGTACCTGACTAGAGATTTAAGGTTACATTATAAAAGGAATGAAAAATGTGAAACGATAGATTGTTATATGGACGCTGATTGGGCAGGAGATCATGTAGATAGGAAATCTACTTCTCGATATGTGATTAGATTGTATGGAAATGTAATCAGTTGGAAGTCTAAAAAACAAAGGTGTGTGACAAAAGCCTCGACGCATGCAGGGTATGTAGCCCTATCGGAAGCGGTGAGTGAATTAATGTCTATTAGAGAAATTATGAAACTCTTCAATGTAAATCTAGACGATAACCCTGTAAAAATTTATGAGGATAACTCTGGAGCGATAAGTATAGCAAAGTACGGAAATTTCACAAAAAATTCTAAACACATTGAAGTTCATTACCACTACATTCACGAGTGCTTAAAGGAAAATAAGATAAATATAATTAAAGCAAGTACAGACGAAAATACTGCGGATATTTTTACGAAAGCACTGTGTAAGGAAAAATTCGAAAGGTTTAGATCATGGATGAATGTGAAATAAGAGGAATGTAAATAAAGTAATAAGTGTTAAATTTTCTGTTACTTAATTTGACAAGTTATGTAAATACAATTAAGTGTACAGTATAAATGTAAGGAGGCGTGTTAGGTAGATGATACATTTCCACTGTATATGGGAGTATGTGTGTAAGCGTCAAAGGACGTCCAGGTCTTAGTTGAGACAAAAGACTGTTGTTAGATGGGAGAAGCTTCTAGAATAGTCTGGTTGACAACAAGCGTGCGTGTTAGAAGGTTATCGAGGTCTTCAGAGTGTAATATATATGTATAGCTGTTGTGTGTGACTACTACCACCAAAGTATCTACAATATCTACAGTATCTCCGAGTATCACGAGTATCTACCGAGTTACGCGACGAGCATTAACGAGTATTTATCCGCGATTTTATTTTGCGATTTATTCTTTGTACTAACGACTCACGTATACAGGCTGTACATTAATTTATTATTTTAGATATATTCGATGGTTTCAACAACGGGCAATCTCGTCCTTTAAACCTCACGTACTAACTATCCTCTACACGTAAACCTCCACAAAGTGAATATGGTGACTGTAAATGTTATTTTTTGCGAGAAACTCCCGAGTCAGTAGTGATGCATGAGCTGATGTGTTTTAGTAGTACAATTTCTACGAGTGATCGTTTCACAAATCCTTGGAATTGCTTCGTACAATCGACGTGAAACGCTCAAATATTATTCTCTATGGATCGTAACATATTGTGATAAAAATTTATGAAACACAATACCACGGTAATCGAAAAAGAAGCTGTGAGAAGGACTTGAACGTTTGATCTCGCTGCCATGCTTTCCTCAGTCGCGGTTAACTTGAAAATTTCCATTGTGATACTTATGATCTTCATACAACAATGATAAGAGGATACAGTAGAAATAAAAAAATTTCGAAATATTAACAAAAATATATTTACTTATTTTTTACACTTGAGGTGATATTAAACGTATTGATTATTAAAGAGACGAGTGGAAATTTGTAATAGTCAATTATATTGAAATTACTTCAAGTGCAGATACAGAGATAGTGTAGGTCGGTTGTAATTTTCGTTCGTGTGACTCGTTATGATAATTAGCTATATTCTTCACTATACTGGTTCGCTTTATAGACTGTGCTAGAGAGAATGCTCGTCTGTTTATATTGTCCGGCGGACTTATAGAAGGACATATTTGGTTCAGGTTGACGATTATTCATAACAGCGATACTGTTTTTTGTCTGGAGTTCGTTTATTCTAGAACTTCGCAAATGCAAAACAGCGTTAATACCTCGAGGTACAACAATATGAGTAGCTCCCGGTTCGAATCGTCCTATGACTCATGCCGCTACATACTAATACTATAGTAAACTGTTGCATCCTATGTTGGATTAATAGGAAATTAACAATTAAATGTATGAATATTTATATTATTTAATAAAATAATAAAAAATTAACGGTAACATTTTTTAATTAACATCTTTCGGGAATTCACTTGATATTTATAAATTGCGAATTTTATAATCTGTTCATAAAAAGTGCACTTGGCGGAAAAAGTAAATGTCATAGAGATAGTAATAGGAACCACAATGTGGCGGAATAATTTCTGATATTGATAACAATTTCCATCCTCATTTGTAAGAGTACTATTAAAGTAAGCAGCATCTGTTTGTCCACCCCATGAATCTAGAATTAATAGGAACTTATTGTTTCCACAATATGGACTGAGTATATTTAATATCTTCCCAAATAATGGGTATTGACTAAAACATCAGAATATGGGTTGGTTTATTTTTGTCCTAGATTCATAAGAAAATTTTTTGTCAGAACCAATGATCCAACGATGTTGACCTCTTCTTGTTAGACTACAGAAGTTTATGCATTACAATGTACAGTAAATATGCAGGGTGCTATGCAATATATATATATATGTCGGAGATGAAAGGACATCGGAGCCTTCCCTTTAGAACTTCGGGAAAATCCCTTAACACCGTAATTTAGATTCTATCGTAGGCGTAATTAAACAACTGTCGTCCTTCGGTCCGATTGTATTTATTCGAGATTTGTGATAGTGAGCTTGAGCTCGAGGCGACAGCCAGTCGCCGAACGTAGCCGCGGTCACGGGATGAACGCTTTGTCTAACAAAGGTAATGGAGTAATTCTATAGCTCTCCTTAAAAGAAATATTTCTGGCGGCACGTGACAGTAAACATTCCAACGGTTTCTGTCCTGTGGCTCGCCACACGCAGACCCTATTCTTCGAGCAAGATGATTGCCAGATGTCGATGCGTCTCCGCAGTACATGTTCAGCTAGCCTGAGGGCCCGTCATAAATCTTAGGATTTAGTTGATTAAAAGTCCTTCAAACAAACAATCTTTGTCCCAGCTACGGGAAGATAGTAGAGACCTATTTTTCAACGAACGGCGTCTCCCACTAGCAACTTTCCCTCGAGGATGGCTAGCATCTTTCTCTAACCACCGATATGGAGATTGACCAATTAGCAGCAACGCCAATTTCCCTTACTTTCTGAACGAAGACTTTTCTCGACGAATCCGATGATCTCGTGTCCTTAGACACACCCCGTATAGTTTTCCTCTGTGGCATAATCGGGACGGGAAATGCATTCTCTCTCGCGAACTTATCCACGAAAAGAGTAACCCTTTACGACCAGTGAATATTACGCGTCCGACTTAGATTTTGTGAGCACGTTCATCTATCATTCCATCGACCGCGGATTCGTTATTGAACCTAGGATCATTGTCATTAGCTTCTTGAGTATCTAACTATCACGGTTATTTGTCCGATTCTATGATAATCGTATTTGCACTAGTCAATGTCTTCTCTATTGCATAACGACAACATGTAACCCAAATGAAGATTCGTTTCACGCCCCTAACCCTAATTCCAATGTAAATCCGACATATATATATATATATATGTGCCGCCAGAAATATTTCTTTTAAGGAGAGCTATAGAATTACTCCATGCCTTTGTTAGACAAAGCGTTCATCCCATGACCGCGGCTACGTTCGGCGACAGACTGTCGCCTCGAGCCAAAGCTCACTATCACAACTCTCGAACAATTACAATCGGATTGAATAACTACTATTGTTTAATTACAGCTATAGTAGACTCTAGGTTACAATGTTGCGGGATTATCCAAAATTCCAAAGGCTCCGGTGTTCTTTCATCTCCGACATATATATACAATGTGCATGCAGGAGAAATTTGATGAATATGCACTTACATAGAGAAAATTGATACATCTGTGTTTAATTAATGTATTTAATATTATATGTGCATTATGCAAACTGTTATAAAAAATAATAGTGTTATACATATCTTTAACACGTAAAATGCAATGTAACATAAATTCTAAATTTTAAAATTTGTTGTCGAAAGTTTTGTTGTCGAGTGCTGCTACAGCAATTATACAGATTAAGGCCCCCATCATCGATTTCGGTGATATTTGAATGTATTGTCACAATCATAATTTTGCACACCTTTCCTATACATATAACCTTGGCTCGGCTTTAGATTTCGAGGTATCCATGAAAAATGTTTTTACATTTGCACTTTGATGTGGGCTAGATGCCGCTTAGGTTTGCTTTATGTTTATCTACGGTCAAGATTATATTACATGCCCGTGTCACGATGCGTTTATAGTGAAGAGAAAATCAAAACCGATAATCGAAGGTTTCGTATAAGTCTTTATTTAATATCATGGACAGTAACGTATATAAGAAGAAAGCATAACAAGTAACATTTTGTAAAGGTTAACTTACCATAAACAATTTTCAAAAATTTTGAATTCCATTTTACTCATATGTAAAAAAAAGTATTCATTGGTTCGGTTTTGCACAATATTTTTAACATTATAACTTTTTAACTTTAAAAATGTTTCTATTACTCTGTCCAAAATCCTTTAATTTGCTGAACCAGATTAAGTCGTTTTAACATACTTTTTATTAAGGGAGGGACTCACCACAAAAGGGACTTCTACGTTCTATTGGTATTTTAAAATATTAAGCATTTTATAAAATGCAATGTTTCAGGAAAAGTTGTTTTATTAAGACTGCTATTTTTATTATTTAAATCTATTAATATACTGTAATACTGGTATATCTTGGAAAGTAATTTAATATTAATTTACTCCTTTTGCGCGTTTGAACCTAAAAATTGGATGAAAAAAAGCTTTATAAAGGTTGTTCTCAAACCAAAACGTAATACACTTCATCTTGCAGTTTTATCTGTTCTGTTAACTCTATTTTTTCGCCTTTCGTGTCTTCGTTAATGGTGATACGGAGAATAACCTTTAACGGCAGGGTGTGGAGAAAATCAATTCGTAATGTTGTAATATTTTTGGAAATCAGGCGATCGATTCGTGAAAACTTAAGAATCGATTTTTTAATTCTTCTTCCGTATCTCCTAAAAACTCTCCGCTTCTAATCCCTCTTTTCTTTCTCTTTCTAACTCTTAACTTGTTTTCTTTTTCTTTGTTCTCCATCTTCGCTTCTCGAAGTCCTGTTTTATTCTCTCCCCCCTAAGTACCCGTACTCCTCTATTTATATCGTTCGACCGACTCGCAGTAAACACAGGAAAAGTCAAACCGTCGGTTGGTGTTCTAAATTCTATAGAATTTACATGTATAGGATACATGGATAGGATAGCATTTTTTGTAGGAAATGTGACCTCTATACGTTTATTTACAGAAAGACTAATTACACCCACGAAACCATTAAATTCCTGTCTCAACATATTACTTACACGGCGGGCAGTTTACGAGCAATTCGCATTTATAGGTTAAATTGGGATGCTCTGTACATCAGGATCCTAAAATCGGTAGTCTGTCGAATAAGGAATAACGAATAAAATTTGGTTATGATATAGAAAACTCATGGCAGCGCGGGTTTCAGTGATTTTTCACTATGTCGTAGAAATCGACGTTTTGAACAACTTCTTCCTTTGCATGTTACCATTACTCGGCCTTGCTTTGCAAGATCTTTACAAAAATCTGCCGGTACCACCACTACAATGAATGATACATATAATTGTGTGTCTGTAGCACCGTATATGTTCGTATTTTTTGTCAACTACTTTGCGGTGGCCGAATTTAGAAAGCTAATGTGAACCTAACTGCCATCTTCCATTTACATCCAATATATATGTCGGAGATGAAATAACACCGGAGTCTTCCCTTTGGAATTTTGGGAAAATCCCGTAACATTGTAATCTAGAATCTACCATAGCTGTAATTAAACAATTGTAATCACCCAGTCCGATTGTAATTGTTCGAGATTTGTGATAATGAGCTTGGGCTCAAAGCGACAGCCAGTCGCCGAACGTAGCCGCGGTCACGGGATGAACGCATTGTCTAACAAAGGTATGGAGTAATTATATAGCTCTCCTCAAAAGAAATATTTGTAGCGGCACGCGACAGTAAACATTCCAACGGTTTCTGTTCCGTGGCTCGCCACACGCAGAACCTATTCTTCGAATAAGATGATTACCAGATGTCGATGCGTCTCCACAGTACGTGTTCAGCTAGCCTGAGGGCACGTTATAAACACTAAGATCTAGTTACCTAAAGTCCTTCAAATGGACAAACAGTCTTTGTCCCAACTACGGGAAGATAGGGGAGATCTATTTTTTTCAACGAACGACGTCTCCCACTAACAACTTCCCCTCGAGGGCGGCTAACGTCTTTTTCTAACCACCGATATGGAGATTGACCAATTAGCAGCAACGCCAATTTCCCTCACCTTCCGAATGAAGGCTTTCCTCGACGAATCAGAGGATCTCGTGTCCTTAGACACACCCCATATAGTTTTCCTCTGTGGCATCATCGGGACGGAAAGTCATTCTCTCTCGCGACTAAAGAGTAACGTCTTTACGTTGAGTGATTATTTTACGTTTTGCTAACAAAGAGTCAGACTTAGATTTTGTGAGAATGTTCATCTATCATCCCGTTGACCGCGGATTCGTTATCAAACCTGAGGCCATTGTCACTGGTGTCGCGAGTGCCTAATCGCCGTGATTAATTGTCAGGATTGTAACAATCCCATTATTGCAATAAACTATACCTGTGTTGTGCCGCATCAATGGCTAGTTCCCGTGGAGATTCATTTGACGCCCACAACCTTAATCCCTATGCACATCCGACATATAAAAGAAGACTGGGCGAACTTGGGTATTCCACGGATCCTTCGATTTATAGCCGCTTGCAGAACTGCGTAATAAAAATTATTATTATTAATGGTATGAGTTAGGTTTAGAATAATCTAAGTCTTTTAAATTACAGTTTATATCGAGCTTTATATTTTATTGTTCTTATTTCAACGTAAATACATTTCAGCCAATATCAACAATGATTCTTACAGTCTCGAATACGCAGTTTTAAGTAATTAATTATTGTTGGATTTGGAAAGTAGAGTTCAAAGACAAAAGTATAAATGTCTAATGAATGTAAATAAACAAATCGCCAAGCAATACGACGAACAAAGCGGCGAACGTGTCAGCTATGCTTGCGACTCTGTTAGAGATATACATGTAGTGTTACCGACAGTTTTTGCGAATATCTCGGAAACTAAGACCGAGCGGTGGTAAAATGCCAAGGAAGAAGTTGTTGAAAATGTTGATTTCTACAACATATCATGGAAATTCAAGCTGTCGGCAACTTCTTAAATAATTTATTATTTAAGATTGTATTCTCATTCTTATTCATTATTCATTAATTTTTTCTTTAAAAGAACATTTATTCGTCCGTTTTTTTTCTAAATAATTATGTTCGATGCATTATAGAGAAAATTTTTATTCGTCTTTATGCAATAAAAAATTCTCACTTATGAATTGATTTCAATGTATCACTCTACAACTGGTAAAGATGAATAATAGCAGAATGAACCATAAATAACTCGAAAATAAGATCACATCACGTATATGTATGTTTATTTAAACGTTTTTTCTTGTTTGCTAAATCTGTCCCTGCTATATTTGTTACGTACAACAAAATATCTCGTAGAATTCTGGTATTAGCTCCTGTATCTGAAGTACTGAGATACAAAAATGGCTTTTAAAAAATTGTTGTGTGGATACGTAAAAGTATCCTTCTTGTATATTGTTGACAGTGAGCAAAATATGTATATATACATAGTACATGTATAATACAGCTTTGTATACACTGTTCTCCAGGGTCATAGTTTGGTCATGTGGAGATTAGAGAATAGTTACGTATAGAGTATCTTCTTCGATATAGCTATAAGCATTGTAGCGGTTTATGCTATGTATTATACTTACGTATGTGTGTAGCAGTTACACAATTTTCAGTGGCGATTGCAGATATAGCCTCCATTTTTTGCCAAATATCTCTAGCATTACTTACGCTTCACGGGAGAACAATCATTAAATTAACTATTTTCTGTAAAATATTGTACAATTATTACATAGTATGAATATATTTTGCATTTACATATTTTATCCACTTTGATAGATAACATCTGTATAAAAATCAGCCGCGTAATAGTGACAATTTTCGAAATGTAAAGTCGTTATTGTCGTTATTGTAGTAAAATTGATATATTAGGTGGTCCGAAAAATTTGTTTCGTTTTATAAGGAAATAATGGATGCACAACATCTTTCGTTTTATATTATTTTATCGAATTACGTACGATCCATTTTGTTTTATCACGATAAAAATCACAACGTTTGTGACATTAGGTTTTATGTTTGTATAAAGATGCTTTGTTGTAAAAGACGTGACTGTAAAGGAAAGACACTTTTCGGACAAACTTATATAATCGACGCAGAGACATTTGCGCAGCGTACAGGATTCGCTTACAGTCCAGAAGCGTAGACAATGAACAAGCAGTACGAATCTGCCTTTATTAGGGACGGTATTGTTCGACAGTCTTTCATATTCGAAACGCGGGAGTGTGGACGTGCTACGGAATATTTACCTATTTAAACGTTACAATTTTTGTGTTTAGCAAGTGTTTGTGCAATTGGTAAGATGTGCTAGTTGCTAGATAAAATATAAAATCTGGTTATTCGAAAGTTGACTTGCAATTTTTTATAAAAAGGATTTATTCAGGATAAACACTTTATACCTGTAAATTTTATGAATTAAAAACTTTCTGTGGATTATTTTAATCTAATAACTTTGTTCTGTTCCTAGAATGGGTCATACGGCAACCAGATAGACTATTCCACATGTGGAAGTAAGTCGTAGAAACCAATACAGTTTTCTTATTTATTTTTCTTTTTTCTTATTTTTATTATATTTTTCATTTATATTAACGTAAGAGTGATGATATACATATTTATGTTTTAGTTTTAATTAAACGTATTGATTATATTTTTTTATATAAAAGTTAGGTCGTTCTTCCTATTTTATTTTCTTCCGCTAAAAAATGTTTTCATCAAAGATAATGCTTATTGAGAACCAAGAATAAAGTCGGTCATCGATAATGGTTACTAATTACAGAACTTAACGTATAATTATTTCTATAATTGAATATTATGTTCTTATAAAATAAAATTTTTTATATTATTTTTCGAATCTCGTATTATATTTATCTGATAGATAGTAATTTTTTACGAAATTTGTTTAAGAACCCTTCTCTGATGCACTTCGTGATACACAAAAAAGCTTATTCCAGTAACATAATTCTTCATAAATTCATTTCCATGCTGTTAAGGTAAGTTTTTTCCCTACTTCTTTTTGAATATATGTATTACTGTATTATTTGTATTATTACTGTATTCTTTCAATTAAGAAACGCGATACAGTATATTCATTCGTTATCTTTTTTATTTATTAACCAAAAATTATGAATCAAAAAATACAAATCTCAGTTCTCAGATTCTGTTGCAAGTCATTACAATTAGATATGGACATGATTTAAATAATATACCGAGTCTGATATCTACAAAAAATTCTAAAAAATTTTTTTTTTTATTTTTTTTTTTTTTATATATTTTTTTAAAAACAAAAAATTTATTATACATAGAAACCTAATCTGAATATTTAACCAATGGCGAAACAATAAGCGGTAGAATAGCGGTTTAACAAAAATTGTTTAGTTCGAAAGAAGACATCACATACGGTGCAAATTACTTTTTTGTAGATCCAGTGGTAGGGTCCCATTTCAACTTCATTTTTGCAAATGGAACCATATATTTTTTAATACATTCATCGATCTATCTTCGTATTCCTTATGAAAAAATTAAAAGGAACTGTTAGTTCACCAGATATCTTAACTTGAATTCGTCGTATGAAAAACAGGTAAGGGCGCGAAACGGTACTCTTGTGTTTACGTTGTCCTTGTCTTTCGTTTGTTTTAGCATAAACACAATACCGCTTCGTGTCCTATGCTTATCTTTCATACGACAAATTAAACTTAAGATATAATCTAAACTAACAGCTTTTCGATATAAATAGGTTAATACTTTTGTATATGATATGAAACGTTACGATATCGGTTACATTGCTGTTGCTTACAAAGCACGAGTTTCGACTGATTGGTAGATAGAAGAAAAGAATAATAACAAGAAAGAACCGATTCGGAAGGACGAGCCTTTCGTTTACCTCCGAATCTCTCATCAAACAGGTCACGTTGTAGGATGTGAGCATACTTTCCGCGGTGAACGTATGTATATATTGTTTATATATATCGTTTGTATAGTTATTAACTATGCTTATTGTTACGTATATTTATATTGTAGTATAAAAATGTAGCCGAAAAATCCGCCTGTTTCAAACCCCTTCTTTTAATGTATGTGTTACGACCGTTCGCGAAGAGATGCGGTCGCGAGGAAAACGCGTCAGCGAGAGGCATAAATTCTCGCTACGATTCTGATAATCGACGTCGCGAATTAGTCGTTCCCCTGTTTCGATTAAGATAACAGAGGTGGTTCAATGAATTTTGACACTGTATCAGGTTAATATAGCTTGTATATTTAACAATAATGAATGTAATAATAAAAACGTCACAAATTATTTAGCGATGAATACAGTTAATATGTTACAGAAACATATCTTTAAACATAAATAAACTTTAAAATAAACATATGACTTTAGGATATCTCTCAATGAGTTCGTTAGACTATGCGACTTTAATTTTGATCGTCAGACCTCTCGATATATAACGTTTGACTCTCCAGAAGGGACTAATTGCCCTTCGATCCTTTTCGTTGTCTTCTCTGGGAGACGACCCCCACTACGCTCGGATCACGCCACCGTTCGCGCCTATGCTCACGTCTGCCACCTTCTTTATGTGTATGAAATAACGGACCGAAATCGACGTTTCTAGAACTCGCTGCTTGGTGACAACTATGCGCTTGTCATATAAAGTTGATACTTGGATTATAGTAAGAAGGCTGAGTCGTAACCCAACTGCTAAGTTTCCTTTATAAAACTTTATTATAAATTTTAACTCTTACAAGAATAACATTGAACCGGAGAAAAGGGGTTGTATGAGAACAGCAACTAGAACAAGAACCGTCCGAGCTGGGTGAAGCCTCGGTTTATATACGTTTTTGGTTTGAGGATGTTGGAGGGGCTCGATGTAGGTTATGATGTGGAAAAGTGTCCGAAGGTCGGGGGTCGATGTCTTATCTATGATGTGGACTAAGGTGTGTCATAGCTTCTGTGTAGCCGGTGATGCGTCCAAGGTCAGGGGTCGAAGCCTTTATATATGATGTGGACTAAGGTGCGTCACAGCCTTGGTGTAGGCTATGATGATAAGGTGGTGATGTGTCCAAAGGAGTCCGAAACTCGGGGTCGATATCTTATGGTTGAGATGAGATTAATGTCACACGCTCGTCGATACATTGTATATTTTTCGTCGGGCAGATAAGACGATCTGTCTGTGACACTGTAGGGCCGCGAGCGACGGTTAGAAATACAGCCTGTGATAAGCCTCGTGGCGTAACACGTGAGAACAATGCGATATGTGCTATTTTCCATAGTGCAGGAAAGTACTATATTCTTAGAATTGCGTTGGATGTTTTCGTTGTTAGTCTTATTGCCTTTGGGGGACGGTTTTTTAAGATTTTTCCATTGATCAAGTCAAATCCTGGTGCTTTACTTGTCTTTGTTCTCTTAATTAAGTTTGTAACTTCTTGTGCTGTTGTGCTGAGTATGGTGCAGCATTTTTCAGTTGTGTTGCTGGCATTTTCCACTTCTTCATTTGTTTGCCATCTGGGGATGTAGTTATTAATTTCGTACGGTGAAAATATATTTTGTAGGTGCTTCGCAAATTCTTCTGCCTGTTCTTCGTTGCTTCTGTCCCATGTGTTGTCCATTTTTCTGATTGCTGGAATTGATTTTATTGTTTTCTTAACTTTGTTAGTGACTTTCCATAGGGAGTAGTTGGTATTCTCATGCGCGGATAGTACTTCGATGAATTTTGAGAATTCGTTATTATGATGTTCCCTTATTTTATTCTTTAATTCCTTTGTAAGTTTGTTTAGGTGTTTTTTGTTTTTTTTTTTGATCTATG
Organism: Bombus sylvicola; assembly: GCA_019677175.1. NCBI lineage: Eukaryota > Metazoa > Arthropoda > Insecta > Hymenoptera > Apidae > Bombus > Bombus sylvicola. Next base: position 238,297 of record JACSOB010000099.1, read on the forward strand.
TTTTTGCCATTTTGCTTTCGTTTTTCTTTTTTCTCTAATTTTTTCGAGGATGTCTGGCGGAATTATTTTTGTTTGTCTATTGGTTGATTCAGGTATAGTGGTTGCCCATGCTGCTCTTGAATAGTTTCTGTAAATGTCGTTACTGCTTGATTGATGTGTTCAGGTGTTTTCAATGGGATGTTGATTTCCCTCTCGATTATTTCTTTAAATGTTTGCCATTTGGTGGTTTTATTGCATAGTGTCTCTGAATTGTTGTAAAGTATTGGCTTGTTTCTGTATGTAATAATTATGGGTGTATAATCGGAGCTAAGCACGAGACTGGGTGCTATATTTAGTTTATTTGCACTTAGTTCCTTTGTAACTGCAAAATCAAGTAGGTCAGGTATTTTGCTCAGGTCTGTCGGCCAGTATGTCGGTCTTCCTGTGGATAATATATTGAGGTTATTATTTCTAATGTATTTTCCAAGATTCTACCTCGAGGTGTAGTGATTCTTGATCCCCATAGTGTGTGCTTTGAATTGTAGTCACCCGCTGCAATATACTTGACACCTAAATGTTGAAAGTACTCTTCCCACATTTGTGATGTAATTTTGTGTCGCGGTGGTACGAATACAGCTGACAACTGCAAATGGTTGTTGCTAGTCTGTACTGTAACGGTGGTTGCTTGGATATATTCCTTACTATCTTGGCTGTGTAAATGGTGTTTAATGTCGTTTCTTATTATTACTGCGGTCCCTCCGTGAGCTTTTCCTGAGGGATGCTTGGTATCATATATGGTGTAGTACGGTATTTTTATATAACTTTTTATAGTGAAGTGTGTTTCTCAAACAAGTAGTATATCGATATTATTGTTATACAGGAATGTTTTAGTTTCTAGGGCCCTTTGTTGTAGGCTGTTAGAGTTCCAGGCTGCTATTTTAAGCGTGGCCATTTTTATTTTTTGCTTAGCATGTTTGTAAGTAGTTGTAGCATGAGTTTGATTTGTTGCGTTTGCTGTCTGAGGACTGCGTTTTGTTCGCTTATCATTTTTGTTAGCATTTCCGTGTTTTTGATGGATTGCTTTAACAGTTCTTTGATTTCTGTAGCGTCGTTGATGTTATTGTTCTGGTTTTGGTTATCTAAGGATGTTGATTGTTTGACTACTTGCGCGTAGCTTCGGCTACCAAAGGTGTTGTTATTATTATGGTTGATGTTCATTACATGCTGTACGTTTGGTTTCCACCGCAATTGTAGCATTTTACATCATTTATTTTTCCCGTGTGTGGGCAGTTCATTGTTAGGTGCTTTCCTGCGCATTTGACACACGCCGGGTTTCTGTTGCAGTAATTTTTTGTATGACCATATTGTTGACACCGCATACATTGCGGTATGTCTTTTTTTTTTGTCTGGGTGGCTCGACTATAATTATTGTGTTTAGAACTTCTTTAATTTCGAAAATTTCCTTGTTATTATTTTTAGGTTCAAGTTCTATTAAAAATAGCGGTAATGGTTGTTTAGTATCATATCTGGTTATGTTATTTATTGTTCTTACTTGGTGTCCGATTTTGGCTAATTCATCGCATATGTTACTTGTATTTGTCTTAGGGTGTAATCGTCTGATTACTGTTTTGTAACTTTTATCAGCTTTGAGTTGGTAAGTATGATACCCAGCGTTTTTCTCTTTTAGTGCTTGTATCACTTTTCTAAACATTTCTGGGGTATTAGTTTCTACTTTTACCTGATCCAATTTAAGTTGTTTAATGGTGTAATTTTCTTTTCCTGCCGTGCTGTTTAGCAGATCGATGAAGGGGTCTATTATTTTAGCATCTATGTAGATTGATAGTGGTTTGGGAATGTGTGTTATTGGTTTTTCAGCTGGGTCTGAATCCATCTCTTCTGGCAGTGAGCTGAAGGAGTTTTGTCGAGGAATTTCCTGTAGCCATTGTTGCCTTTCTGTTTCTATAGCCCTCCTAGCATTTGTGTTTCAAGTTATTTTTCGTTTTTTGCTGGGAGTTACAGTCTTCCAACTTTCGTTCTATTGTGGTAGATCGTTGTTGATTTTGTTCTTTTCGTCATTATTTTGTGTAATTTCCATTTCTATTTCATTTATAGCTGAGTAATCCTGAACTTCGCTTGTTGGTTTATTTGTGATTATTTTGTCTACAGCTCTGTTTATTGAATATGTTTCGCCTTTATTTAGAATTTTTATTGGTGGTATTTTTTGCATGTTTTCCATCCTTTAGCGATTGGTTCTATTATAAGTCACTTTGTTTTCCCACTTGTCGCACTTACGGAAGCACTGATTCACACGTCCGTATAACTCGACTGCTCGGGCAGAACTCGGTTGACTGAAATGAAACAGAAAGGAAATGAAAATTCAATTTATTACCTATAAAATATGTTAATTATTTTTCGATATAATTGCCATTTGCATCAATGCATACAGCAATAAATAAATACATAATATGTAAATAAATAATTAAATAAATAGATTATTTTTCATTCATCTAAAAATAAGTTGCACATCTCCTCAGAGCTTCTCAACACATTCAAATCTATCGTTTTTATATCTTTATTAGGAATTCCCATCATTTTAAAATTATTAACTGTTTCCGGCGTTATTGCTCCTCTACTGCCAAGCACCGCCGGCAGAACGGCTCCCTTACCGACGCCATATCTTTTCTTTAATTCTTTTAGATAAGAAGAGTACTTGTCCACCTTTTCTTTGACTGCTTTTTGGAGGTAATCTCTATTCTCGTAGCGGACGGTAACGTCGACTACGAGAAGTCGTTCCTCGTTCTTAACTACGAGGTCCGGCTTGTAACGATTACCCCTCACTATTCCTGTTGGTTTGACAAACACCTCATTTTGTTCTCTTAATTTATTGGCCAGTAAGTCCTTTACTTCATCGTGCCTTTTAATGCGTAGGCCCTTTGTAAACTGGCATAACCCTAGCACATGTGCCAGGGTTTCCGGTTGGGCATGGCACCTTCTGCATGTTCACCAAAGCTGTTCGTTCTCAAACGCAAGGCATCGATGAAGCGGGGTGGCTTTAGCAAATGGTACTCCCTAAGCCACACGTTGCTCACTTTTTTTTTTCGCAAAGTCAGCGACACCCTGGCCCTGACTTTTTAATCCTGCCCACTCCTTAATGTGCTCTGCTTTTAATCTTCTCTTTGCCTTCTCCACATCTTCCAAGTTGGCTGCCCAATTTATTCTCAGGGAGTTCGCAATTTTGTTTCATTTTTTCTCTTCATCGTCTCCAATTAAACTGGCCGCTACTGGGTCTAATGAGGGTTTGATTTTTAAAGCGCTCCTAAGGGTACCGAGCTTCACTATGTGTTCAAATCTCGGTAGCCCCAATCCACCACAAGTCTTTGGTGCGTAGAAAAACCCGGTGGCAATAGATGGTAATAGATGCAGTGTAGCTTTTATTTCTTGCCTGACCTCTCTATCCATAAGTTTTAAAACGCCTTCACTCGGGGGATTTATTAGCAGATTATATATGTATCGGGGGAATATATATTTTGTTAGCAGTTCTATCTTCTGGCATGGCTTTAAGGAGAGCTTCCTTACTCTCCTCACCATGCTCAGAATCTCGGGCATTATAATGCCACAATGAACGCCTTTCCAAGGCCCTACCTTAGCGCCCAAATACCTGAAGGCTTGGTCTGGATCTATACCCGATATCCTTTCGTTATCGACTTTAACTGCCGGGTCTTTGATAAGCCAGGTATCCTTCTTCGTTATCACCTGGAATGTTTAACTTTTATGGGCTGATATATTCATGCCAAGCCTCTCCAGGTATCTGTGAAGCTCGTGCATCTGGCTTTGTGCCTCCCTTTCATCTTCCCCAAGCAAGACGATATCATCTGCGAAGGCCAGTACCGAGACTTTGCTTGCATCATTTGATATTGATGCCACCGGTATTTTTCTCGATTGTTTCAAGCAGCGGCTCAAGACATAGATTAAAAAGCAGTGGCGACAAAGGATCGCCCTGCTTAACTCCTCTGAGAATTTCTACCTCGACCCCTATATTATTATTCGGTTTAATAGTTGTCTTATTTCCATTGTATATTTCATTTATTAATTCTATTATAGCGGTCGGTGCGCCTTTTCTCGCCAGACGCGGTCTTATTCCAGCATGGAGTATAGTGTCGAAGGTTTTCGGAATGTCCACTATTGTCAACACTCCCCTCGATTTCTCTTGCTATAGTTTAGAGCCGCATTAAGCAGTTCAATGTTAATCTTACATCCGCTCTCGGATGTAAAGCCTTTCTGCCTCAAGCTCTGGTCTACACCCCGTCTTAGACGTCCATCGAGGATTGATGAGAAGATTCTACCCAAAATTGGGCTGATCGTAATTGGTCGCCAGTTCTCGACCATATTTCCGTTTTTATTGGCTTCGAGTATTAAGGTTGTCCTATTTTCCTTCCGTGCGGTCGGAAAGTAGGAACTACACCACAATATATTAAACAACTTAGCCAATATTACTGGCAGGCCGGGCATTAACAAATTTTCTTTCAACAGTCCGTCTGGCCCTGCCGCTGTTTTACTTCTCATTCTTTCTATTTTACCCCCAATCTCTTCGATGGTAACGGGCATAAAATAGTTGTTCAAGGACAGTTCTGAAGCTCTCTCCAGTTCTGAAGGCAAATTTGTGGGCCCATTTCTTCCCCACAGTGCTTCATATAACTGTTTCACATCCACCGCATCTGGTGGCTTTCTGGTTGGTTCCAGATAAGCCAGATCATCATTGATTATGGCATCAGCCAACTTTCTGGGGCACTCATAAAAGATCTCCTGGCAACGTGCGTAGGAGTACCTTTTTGTTCTATTCCTATTATTCCTTTTTCCACCACCCTATCTTTGGTTCTTTTGTTTCTCTAAGGGCTTGTTCTTTCTACTACTATTATTTTTAAGAGCTGCATTTAAAATTGTATAAATATATCGATCGACTAGCTTAATTAATTCCGACTTGCCATCTCTTCCCTTGTCCCAAATCTCTCTCAGCCGAGTATAAGCATCCCTTAAAACAGGGGGCACCTCGGCTTGTCTTTCGATTTCTTCGGCGAGGCATTGCCTCCACTCGTGAATCGTTTCTACGCTATTAACGCTTCTTTCCTGGTGCGTAGACACCATGGACGGTTCACCGAGATCGCACCCGCCCTCTGTCGCAGAGGCTTCCTTCTGAAGGTCCCCTTCAACAGTACCAATCTTTAATGCTTTCCTTTTGTTCCTAATTTGTTCAGCAATCATCAATGGTCCCCTCCAAAGCGGATAAATCCGCCACAGCGCCTCCGGGACCGGGAGACGCTGCATCCGAGGCATTACTATTATTCGAATCCAATTTGTTTCGCAATATTTGTTTGCTATCATTAAATTTCTCCATCCGTATTCAAATCGTAACCATAACAAGCCTGTTGTCATATGTCCAACCCGGGAACGAGTTCCCCTTTTTAAATAAATTTACATTCAAGATTTACATCCAATTCACGGTTTAATCAGCCGTTAATAGGCAAGCCGACATTCAATGGGTTGCCTTCCGCTTCTGCTTCGTCGCACTCCGTTTAGCCATGCCAGCCGCATCTGGGGGACTATTCCCCACGCTGATGCGACTTAGCATGTTATCGGCAGTAACACTGGGAGGTAGGAGTGCGATTTAGGCACTCCTACCCAAGACCAAGGTCTCGCCTTCTCCCGAGTAACTATGACACTCTTATTACCCACGGCACGCCGTTTGTCGGCGGCATACATGGCAACGCGTGACAAGTTTCTTCATTCCGTCAGCGAAAAATTTTGCTGGATGCTTCTAGTAAACTTTTGATAAACAACTTCACTGCTCTCTTAACTTCATTTTCACACTTGAAATGAGTTCCCCATCTCGTTATTTTCCATTTATAATTTGTATAAAATGAAACTAAATCGTCACCGCGATGTATGTATTATCGTCTGCTTATACTTAAACTCGCACCTCCCGCGGCCACGTTTGCACACTGCTTAAACGGAGAGCACATCAAAATGAGCTGCGCGCTTAATGTTGTAAATGCCTTTGTATCGATATGATTCACGTATTTCACGCCATGTAATTTTTCTGAAAGCAAAAACGAAATGTTTCAGTCACGGCGTCTACCCTCAATTTTCCTGCACGTTTCTCCCGTGGTTGATAGAATATTCATAAGCATCTGTTTCCTTCCATTTTTTATCGTCTGGAGTTTCCTTCCATTCCTTCCAATAATACAGTGAGCGTCAGAAAGCAGATTTTACAATTGGATCGAGTATTTCATTCCTGTATTTCCCAATAAACATATCGAGTCCAAATAATGAAGAAAAATCCCTCTTTTTCCGAGAATCATCATCACAGACAGTCGAATGCAACGGCTCATTCCCTACTGCGGTGTTTTCCTCGATTTTCGGTGTGAGAGAAAAGGATTACCAGTTTTGAATATGAAAATAGAAGCAATGTGCTACACTTGACCAAAACTAAATGCTAGAATTATATATTTTAGTTGAAATACGATCTCAAATGTTAGGAAATAACGTAGTATACTACTGACGAAAAAATAAAGCGCTACAGAAATCTCTCGAAACGAATTTCTTTGTGTTTGCTGTTACTTTTTTTAGCGATATTTCAAATTTCGATTGCCGCTCATAGGTTGGAGTACCTTCGTTTGATTTCTTGATTCTCTTGAGTGTAACATTTGGTATCAGTCACTGATATTTTCACCGGTTGAATGGGCGAACAGCAGGCTGTTCTTCCATTTGCACGATGGTTTCCCCTTGGTTGAATTTACTTTTGTGTTCTGAATCTTGAACTAAGATTCAGCACCTGTTGTCCTGAGAGCGTGTGTTTCGCTGCTCCTTTTGGTTGTTTATGCCTGAGTCACATACGAATTTCCACGTTGGCCGTTTTACCAATTCGACTCGGCACTCGGTCTATATCTTATACATATTACCTATTTTTTTCACAAGGAGGGGAAAATGCAACCGTGTCACACGGTTGTAGAAGATGATTGGTAGTGTGTTTTAAGTGACGAGATATCTTGATATTGAAAACCGTCAAATATATTTTAAAGTAATAGACACAGAGAATGTTCGCTAAGACGCTCGATACTAACTGTTTCGCTAAGACTATGTATCGATCGTTATTAAGATCGCTCGAGAGTGAGATTGAAAAACTGGTCACGTTAAGATCGCGTTCGTTTATTTTGTAGAGGACAGGTATATAGGATGTTTAACCGTGAGATTTATTGGAGGTTATCGTTTGTTGTCGTAACCGTCGAATATATTTAAAAATAATAAATGAATATACAGCCTATAATTGCTGAATCGTTAGTACAGAGTATAAATCGCAAAATAAAATCGCGGATAAATACTCGATAAATGCTCGTCGATAACTCGGAAGATTCAAATTCGTCTTTATTCGACGGTTATGCGTAGCGGCGACATTGTTTTGCCCAGAGTCTATTTGTTCTTACACTACTGGTGTCCTAACGATGTTGATACTCCGAGGCAAAACAACAACATGATTTGAATTGTCCTCTACTCATGTGCCGCTACATGTTTATATACAATTGAGTATACGAACTTGAAGCTTTGTGGAAATATGACTTTTCTTAATTTTGAAAAGTGTGCGAAAATCAAGCCTCAAATGTTTATTAGTTCTCGCAAAAGTTATCTAGCAAATAAAACGGCGTTTTATATGATCCTGATTTCTACAATTTTTGCACTTTGCACAGCAACTGATAGCAACTCAGTTCTATTCTTTCTATTAGTTCTCTATACAAGAAGTGCATTGTTATGTGCAAGTCCAATAGATTTTTGATTTCAAACTATTAAAAAATGGCACCATAAGCTAATAATAGAGAAGAAACATCCGCAATTTTACTCCCTTTGAAGTCTCATGTGGATCTCAGTAAAGTTTGTATTGTTCAACGAATTTCACGCTTTTGTGTCTTTATCTTTCTCTAAACTTCAGAATGAAGCCATATCGTATCACAAAACTAAGGTTCCATCAATTAAGAAATCATTTTTAGTGAACTATTCCGAATATTCTTAAATAGATGTAAGAATTCGAAAAGAAAATGAACTTTAAGGCCATTGGTCATAAAAGAAGTTTTCTGACGCGTAAGATACCGTCCGGTGTCATCCAAATGTCGAGCCTGCTTCCGGTAAATACCGTATATAGATACCGTAGTATTGGTTTTGTGGATCGTCCATCACGGAGATTTTCAAATCTTCACTCATGTTCGTCTGAATCTGAAGTGGATTTCTTTTTCTGGTAGCTGCGTGAGTTTTGTTTTGAGTGGATCGTTCGACTGAAATTGTTCGAACTAAGAGTCGGTGGTCGATGAGGCAAGTACAGCTCTTGAAAGATACAGTTGGAAATAGCAGAGCACATCCGCAGATATTCTTGCTCAGTTCCTGAATAGTTGCGTCTTCAGCTATTAGTAGTTAGAAGTAGTTAATGATAAATAAATAAAAAAATAAATAATCGTCAATAAATAAATAACAATAATAATTTAACATTGAAAATAAATAATAATAAATAAGTAAATAAATAATAATATTTTGCTCATCCATCTAAAAATACGTTGCACATCTCTATAGAGCTTCTTAAAACATTCATAACAATCGTGTTCATTTCACTTTTTGTGACGCCATGTTCCCTTAAAATTTCGACGGTTTTTGGTGTTATGGCCCCTCTATTGCCCAAGACCACGGGTAAAATTTCTCCATCGTCCACACTGTATTTTTCAATTAGGTGGTTCAGGTGTGTGAAGTATTTGTCGATCTTCTCCTCCGCTTTAAGGAAGCAATCTCCACGAGAATCCGTTCCTCGTTTTAACTACGAGGATATACAGATTACCTCCTACATTTATCGTAGGCTCGACAAATACTTCATTCTTCTTACTTAATTTATTCGCGAGGTGAGCCTTCACCTCATCGTGTCTCCTTATTCTTAGACCTTTGGTGTATTGGCACAACCCTAAGATGTGTCCTAGGTTTCCTGGTTGGGCGCGACACCTCCTGCAAGCTACGTGCATTCTTTTCTCGGCCGGTGCCAATACAGTTTTTGTACCAAATGTGTTCGTCCTTAGTCTCAGTGCATCTATAAACCATGATGGCTTGAGCAAATTATACTCTATCAACCACATGTTGCCGATCTTTTCTCTTGAGAAGTCTTTGACTCCTTGGCCCTGACTCTTCAATTCGGGCCATTGCTTTACGTGTTCTCTCTTTAGCCTCTTTTCCGTTTTCTCAATGTCCTCAGAAATGGCCGGCCAATTAATCTTTAGGGAGTTCGCTATTTTCTTTAATTTTTACCTTCCTCGTCGTTTATCAAGCTAGACGCCGCTGGATCCAGTGAGTTCTTTTGCGCTGTTTAGGATACCGAGTTTCACAATGTGTTCAAACCTTGGTAACCCTAATCCTCCGCATGCTTTCAGAGTATAGAAGAAACCAGTGGCTGTCGAAGGCACCAGATGTAGCATGGCCTTAATTTCTTGCCTGATTTCGCTATTCAATATTCTCAAGACACCGTCGCTTGGTGAATTATTCAACAGATTATAAATGTAGCGAGTGAAGATGTAATTCACAATTAATTCTATTTTCTGGCATGGCTTAAGAGAGAGCTTTCTGACTCTTCTCACCACGCTGAGAATTTCCGGCACTATTATGCCACAGTGGATACCCTTCCAAGGCTCCATTTTGGCACCTAAATATCTGAAGGCTTCCTCCGTGTCAATGGTTGGTATCTGAGCTTTTTCTAATTTTATTTTAAGGTCTTTGACGAACCAGGTGCCCTTTTTAGCGACCACCTGGAACGCTGGACTTTTTTCTCTGGAGATAGACACTCCCAGGCTCTTCAGGTATTTGTGGAGCGTATCCACCTGACATTGTGGATCTTCACCCAACAAAACGATGTCGTCAGCGAAAACCAAGATTGGGATTTTATTTTTATCATTTATATTTATGCCACTGGTTTTCTCCTCTATTTCATCCAGCAGCGGTTCCAGACACAGATTAAATAGCAGCGGTGACAGAGGGTGAGCCTGCTTAACTCCCCTAAGGAGTTCGATCTCGACCCCTATATTATCTTTATCTTTTATCTTTGTTTTACAATTCTAGTACATATTTTGGTACATGTTGGAAGAACTTGCTATAAACGAAGAAGAGAAATTCGACTTTATTGATAATTCGTTGAAAGATATTGAATGAAATGAATTCGCTAACAGGCAACAGACATTTCCGTTCATCGGAAAAAGCAGACTTCTGATGGATTTGCCGTCTAACATTAGCGCAAGTGAAGTGTTTTCGTTATTCGTTAATGAGAAAGTGCTAAGCCTTTTAGTTACAGAGACTAATAGATTTGCAGAGCAAAAATTACACCAACATGAAGTGACCGGTCAAACTCGACATAAGAGATTGTTTCGACCACTCGCGGAGAGACGCGATCGCGAGGAAACACGTCAACGACAGTCGTAAAATTTCCGTTACGATTAGATAATCGACGCCACAAAATGAGCGATCTCCTATTTCGGTTAGGATAATAGAGGTGGTTTAATTGAATACGACACTGATATAACAAGTTATAAATCACAGTTTATTCCAACAACTTTGTAAAGAAGATAGTTACGCTGGTGCGTATGTATAAGAAAAGTGAGTGACTGATCTACGGGTGTAAACCCGGTCAAAAGGATGTTGACTGTTTGAAAGATGGAAAATCAGTGAAGTTCGGTGATGATGCTGTGGCGGGGGAAAGCTAAGGATGGGTGTGTCTAGCACACGGGACCATCGGATTTGTTGATGACGATTTTGGCTAAGCGCCCTCGAGATAAAGCTGCTAATGGGAGGCCTTCATATGTGAGAAAGGGCAACTTTCCCGTGTCAACCCGTGGTGGACCATAAACTTTAGGAAACAATTCAGCGAAAGAATATCTGTTCGGTCTGAAGGACTTTGACTAGGAAATTCCTGAGATTTATGGGGGGTACTTGAGACTATTGAGGGTACGCAGTAAGGATCCGAAGACATCTGGCTGCCATCTTGCCCGCGGTGTGTAGCCTGGTTTAGGTAGAGTGTTGCCCGACGCAACAGAGGTGGAAACCAACCACTTCCGAAGAAATGATAAAATTTATCGAACTAATGGTTTGGATAGGTCTAGTACAGACACCGCTTATTATATGTTGGTCAACGAACCGTCTTTACAATTTTCCGTTTCCACGCTGCACAATGTCCCGTAATCGTTTCGAATTGCTATTGGCAAACTTGCATTTTGCAAATAACGATACTATAGAACAGAGTAACAGACTTGGAAAAGTTTTACCACTCATAAACATATTGACAGACAATTACCAACAAATTTTTTCACCAGGCAAAGATATTGTAGTCGACGAGACAATGGTTCCTTGAAGGGGACGACTAATATTCCGGCAATACATACCGACGAAATCGTAAGTATGGTGTAAAACTATTCAAACTGTGTTCCACCGAAGGTTACACATGGTCTGTAAAAGTATATTTTGGACGAGAAATCAACGGAAATAAGCAAGTTGGCATACCTGAAAACGTCTGCATTGAACTTGCAGATAAATTGCTAAATGAAAGACGAATTTTGTTCGTCGACAACTTTTATACGAGCTATCAGTTAGCAGTGAAATTTTGAAATTTTAGGACGCATGTCTTTGGAACTGTACGGCACAATAAAAAGTATATGCCCCATTCCGTAATGTCATACCCGTTGAAGAAAGGTGAAATGATAGCACGAGAACATAAGAACGGTATTGTGATCCTCAAATGGAGAGATTTTCGAAATGTTGTGCTGTTGTGCAACATAAAAGAAGATCCAACGGTTTCCTTCCCACTGAGGTCACAATTAATTTTCTCGCTAACCGATCTGCCTTCAAAAATCTTTCACTAGCGATTTCTTTCTCCGCGCTGTTAACTGGATGACACAGATTCCCTTCGCACACGTTGATCAGGTCGTCATCTTCCTCCAAAAGTGTACGCATAACAAAACGCCACTGGAGCCAGTTTTCTTCGCCACGTAACATCTCGATCGTCGCACTTGCTGATTCCATTTTAGCACTATCCCTTACTTTACTAAGCACGACACTTTAAAAGTTTATTCACTTCACGTTGCTGCCTTACAAATTTACAGCCATGGGCCCATAACCTGTTGAGGTTATTCAATGTGTAAACAGAGAAAACTCGTGGATTAATTGTAAGGTAGAAAATGTATTTAAATAGAAGTGCAATTATAGGTAAAAATACAACTTAAGCTGGTCCAGATCCGCACACTAACTGTGTTACCCAATAACTGAAAGCCCCGAAGCCAACGTCGCCTGTCTACTGTTTATGGTCTGTCTTCGTCGCAATCTTTTGTCTACACGCTGTCGATGGCTTCAGTGCTTGAGAAAACTAAAAAAGACCAGATGTAGAGTTTTCTTAGAAGTGGTGACCACTTCAACAATTTCAAGTTTAAATTCTACATATCACGGATGTCCTTCGAAACAGAAACCTTTGGCAGTAATTGCATATAATAATGGAAAAATTGGTATCGACAGAAGTGACCAGATGGTCTCATATGCCACTACGATAGCGTCATGAAGGAAAGGTGAACTTCCCTTTTCTCACAGGCCGGACAAGCAACCCTGCCACCCACCAGCTGCGCCATGATTCTAGGACCGAGAAGCGCTGCGTCCGAGGCATTATTCAAACTTGCGATTCCGAGATTAATTTCTATGTGCGATCTATACATTAGTCCAATTATTCCAACTCATAATCCGTTTCATTGCCAGGTCGTCAACAGATACCAAAGGAACGGATTCCTTAATTTATACATAAGTGTTACAATCCTTATATTCACGGTACGAGACCGTTAAGTTGGCAAGCCGATTCTAAGTATTATAATGTCTTCCACTCCTTCGTCGCCACACTCCGTCCAGCCAAAAAAGTTTTCAATGACAACAAGAAATAATAATAGAAGGAGAACTTTTTCACGGAGTGCAAACACGAAGATGCAGCAGCTAAAAGGAGAAGATGAGTCATCCCTTGAAATGAAAAAGTTTCAAGCAAATATTAAGAAACAAGATTTTTAAAAGCGGCAGAACAGATCTGCGAGATCGAGTAAAGATGCAACACTCGACGTTTCAACAAAACCATATAAACTTACATCACGGTCGTCAATAACATTGCAGGAGATGATTCAGCAGCTGAAAAAAGCGATGAGAGTCACAGAGTTCGAACAATTACTCACAGAAGATGAGCCATTCGCTGAAGGGGAAATGTCTAATGTAAATGTTACGAAACAGGAAATTAAAAATAAAATGAAAAGAAATGCGTATAAATCGAATTTTCTATTCGATCCAGACGCCAAAGTGTCCGTAAAAAGGAGAATTGAGGCATTTGAACGGGCAATTCGAAAATCTCGAAGAAAAACAGAATCTTCGGAAAAAGGAAAGATTGCGGAGAAAGCCATTGTTCAAAAATTAGCAAGAAGATCGGTTGAAAAGGCGAAAAAAATATTATTAGCGAAACAGAATAAGGAGGATCAGATGATTACATCGCAGGTAACATTACAAACAATATCAAAGTTTGGACGTGAATCCAATTTCCAGGCAAATGCCCAGACATATTCAAGTGGATGACATAGACGAGGCTAGGTGAATAGCAGCCGAATTCAGGAAACCGACTTGTCAACTGTTGGACGACAACAAAGTCGACCTCGTGGACAAGAAGAACTTTTACGAAACCGATACTCTGAGGAGGGTAAAATCTCCTCTGCCTCATATCTCGTCGACAGAGATTAGCACGAGGAATCTGTATCCGCATGGCCTTTGCGATAAGTCGAACACTCAGTCGAACAGCCGAGACACGTTCGAGTTGGAACGTAGACGTCCCATCGAAGGTCTAGGTTTCTGGAGGGCCTTTTGGGCGACGTCGGGCTTCAGAATCTGGTAGAACAGAGGAACAGAAGCAACCGAGTAACAACGGTTCCGCCCCCCAGTTTGAGGAAGAAGCGCCGCAGAACATGGGTGGCATCGATAGCGGTTCTACGTCGAACAGCTTCAACATCGATGACCCCTGGGAGCAGGACACCTTATAGAGAGAAATTCTCCGGCGAGGGAGTTTAAGAAATGCCAGGTCTCTGAAGAATTTGACCAGTCCACCAAGACCGACCATATCTAGCTCGGACTCGGATGGACGAAACAAAAACACTCGTGGTGCAACTTTTAATAGAGAAATAATACTTTAGAGACTAGAAATGGGTCAACCGTATCGAAAATATAAAGTTAACGAACCAATGTCAAGGTAAGATCTAGAATAATATGAGAAATGTTAAAATAATATAAAAATTACACTTCTAGAAATAACGTGCTGTAATAAACAATGCTAACTAATCAGTGTTATATAGATTTAGGATAAGATACCACAAAGATGAAATAACGTATAAAATAAAAAAACCTGAACAAGTTACGAAAGAATTCATTTCGAAACATGGTATTGCAATTGTACTTTTCTAAAAAAGATCTGAATCATAATGATAAATGTTTATGAGCTATGATATTTTTAAATGCTCGGACGGTTAGGCCTGATGTTGGAACATTGTTAGTTTCTCTTGATTCAGGATATGTACAAGTGTGGACTCATCACCCTGATGCGGGATTTCTACAAGCTTTCTCAGTTATTCATTCTAAACGTGATTGTGCATTAGCATTAGCAACTGATTCTAAAAATCATTTTCTTGTAACAGGTAAAAAAGGAATGCATTTAATTTCTACAACATTATTTATTTATCTATTATAAGATTACTTTTTGTATGTAACGTGATACTTCATTACGACAAAATATTTAATATGAAAGGAAAGATAAAGCCAGAAAATATGATTGGAGAGTAAGTCCATTTAAAAAAATGTAGGACACAATGCTGGATACATTAAAGTTTGGTATCTCGCGAATTATTACACAATAGTGATAATAAGTCAAATCCAATAAAATTTACTTTCCATTAAAAAGTCGTACCAGAACAATTATTTATTAATTCTTAAGAAGATACATATAAATAAGAAAAAATGGTAAAATTTGATTAGTATAATAAAAATAATATATACCTATGATCATCCTAAAATAGAAAAAGTAAAATAGTCTTACGTTCATTGATATATTAAGAACACATACATATTTTAGTGATAGTTGCAATGTAACATCATTTCTATATTACAGGCAAGGTATGACAAGTATTCCTGCTCTAAGGCACAATTTGAAATCAACAACATTCAGTTTAACAAATTATACCTTTTATCCGTTTTCCATCATGGAATAACGTGGTGGTGTCTTCCATATTGCACTGGACGTGCGTTGTAATCTACTCCTATCTATATTTTCAAACATTTCAGTTAAATCTGGTGTGCACTTTCTCCTATCAAAGAATTTATAGACTGCTTTCTCCGGAATGTATCGTTGCATTGCAAGTTCATTTTCACGTATGTACGCTAAAATTGATAAAAATTCAAGTACTCCATGCATTCTAATGTTTATTAACTCAGTAAGTAAAACAATACTTACATTGTGCCTAATGTGGAATTGTATGCCTTGGTCTGGATTCATCGTCAGATTTGTCGTCGTCAGGTTTACTATGCAAAACGGAAGTGGTTGGACCTTGCTGTTTGGAGCCATATTTTGGCTAAAATGTTGAATGAATAATAGCTTGTGTTTTTATAACAGAAGAATACTTTGATATTGTTTGTAATGTTACCTGCGATGTAATCATCTGATCCTCCTTATTCTGTTTCGCTAATAATATTTTTTTCGCCTTTTCAACCGATCTTCGTGCTAATTTTTGAACAATGGCTTTCTCCGCAATCTTTCCTTTTTCCGAAGATTCTGTTTTTCTTCGAGATTTTCAAGTTGCCCGTTCAAATGCCTCAATTCTCCTTTTTACGGACACTTTGGCGTCTGGATCGAATAGAAAATTCGATTTATACGCATTTCTTTTCATTTCATTTTTAATTTCCTGTTTCGTAACATTTACATTAGACATTTCCCCTTCAGGGGAAGGCTCATCTTCTGTGAGTAATTGTTCGAACTCTGTGAGCCTCATTGCTTCTTTCAGCTGCTGAATCTTCTCCTGCAATGTTATTGACGACGGTGATGTAAATCTATATGGTTTTGTTGAAACGTCGAGTGTTGCATCTGTACTCGATCTCGCAGATCTGTTCTGCCGCTTTTGTCGTTTTTTAATTTCCTGTTTCTTCTGTGAGTCTGTGTATTCTGTGAGTAATTCATAAAACTCTTTGTTTCTCGTCGCTTCTTTTAGCTGCTGAATCTTCTCCTGCAGAGTTATTGGCGACCGTTATGTAAATTTAGGTTTATTATATTCACGGTACGGGACCGTTAAGTCGGCAAGCCGATTCTAAATATTATAATGTCTTCCACTCCTTCGTCGCCACACTCCGTTTAGCCATGAACGCCGCGTCCGGGGGACCATTCCCCACGCCGACGCTGCGTACACGTCACCGGCGGTACCCTCTCATCTTCACCAAGCAAAACAATGTCGTCAGTGACGGCCAGGATGGGGTTAGATTTAATGAATAATATCATACTGAATTAAATTATTGATCACTGTATACTATTCATTCACTATTTTTACTCGTTAATCAGACTCTTCATACCCATTAAATAAGTTTATATTCTTATGTAGAAGTTATGGGTATATTTTTTTAAAGAAAAGTCCCTTTTCTTCCGAGATAAACTGTTCACGTGCAGTGCGTACGCTTTCGGCGCAGGGTCCAATTCAGTCGCGGTGCTACGGCGGACCGAAATCCCCATCCTGGCCTTCGCTGACGACATGTTTCAAAACATATCATACTGAATTAAATTATTAATCACCGTTTATGTTTTGAAACATGCAAACACGTACAAGCCAACATCACATTCTTGGCATTGATAACGAGATTCTCGTCTTTTATCGTTTCTCGCACACCCAACACATCTTCGTGATCTATTTGTTCCTGTAGCTTCATAAAGTGAAGGAAAATGTCTTCCGTTGAGTCTTGATGAGTGATTATTTCCGGATGTAATAGGGCGTCGGCTTTTTTTTTCTGTTATTTCATTAAAATTTGATCTATTAGTTTTAATTGAAATTTCTCAATTGATATTGTTTTGTTGGTTTTTAATTTGTACAAACAATATGAATTCCATAAATACATATCAATATAATGGAAGAAATATTCTTTCGCACCATTTCGTTGTTTTGCGAGTAAAATTTATAGTGCTGATGACCATGTCGGTCCTGTATACAGCACCCATTAATTTATTATAGTCGTGTACACGAGATGGTTTCTGTAAAATTTTGTGTGCACTGTAGTGTTTTGATACATCCACAAATTCTTTTTTATGTATTGTTGAATCTATGAAAATCTCTTTTTTATCGTGCCATATTATGGCTAATATATTTGCAGACATAGCCAAAGCACGCCCCTCCTTTTTGTAATTTTTCATTTCTGGTAATCCTTCTCTCCTCTCTTTTACAGTGCCACACGCATTTGTAAAATTTTTATGTAATAAAAGAGTGTGGCCTTTACCTATATATGGTTCTAGGAGGAACATTACAATACTTCCTGATTTACCACAGTCCTTATGTTCGGATCCTGTAGTAGTACCAGCCTCCGTATAAATAAGAAAGTCTTGAATGTAACCCGTCTCGCAGTCACAAAGAACAAGCGATTTTATTGCGTCACATCGTACATGCCGGATATATCTGGCATTAAGAGCAAAAGGGTTAATATTACCTATTAGCAAAGCTGATCGGTAGTTTCGTCTGTACATTTTTTATACATAATTTGTAAAATAACGATCGCCAGTTCTATGTATTGGAAAAAATTGTCCACTACGTTGAGCCTCGCAACATATTTCAATATCATCCAAATCGTAGAGAAATTAGCTTTCAGACAAGTTGCGCAAAATGGTGATTATTCTTAAAATTTCCAGCAGTTCCCGTACTAAACCACTAGTGTCGTTACACTTCTATATTGATACAAATACCAAATAACTGACAAATGCCATCTCTTTCACGAGGATCCATCACACTGCATATAAGGAAGTGTAGGTATTTTTAGTAGCATATGAAAATGCATTATAGTTCCAGTCGTAAATTATTTATCGTAGTTTATACATGTTCGCGGTTTTATTGAATTATTAATCCTGAAGAGGAATATAGATGGTGCATAGTTTACTTTGAATTCATTTAAAAAAATGATATAAGTAATGATCTGGATCAGATAAATCGCCACCAAAGTTGAACGACGATTAGACGTACTTTGGCTCCATGATTCTTCGCTAATTCTAACATGAACAGGACAACTAAGAGTCCATGGCACTCTCGTCGCGTCCTACAGATACAAGGAATTTAAAAGTTATGTGCAATTTATATATAGTATATAAAATTATGTAAAATATTTGTATTGATATGTATAGTAGCTCGAGCGGTACGGTCCCATGCAATTCTTCGGGCATTTCCGTTTGAAACTCCTGAGCTGGTCCATCTGACATGTTGTGACATTGAACCAAATCGGACAGGCATAAGTCGGGATGGGATTATTGCCAGCAATTTGTGCAGCAGAAGACTACACTTCACGCAAAGATGCTTTGAGAAGAACGAACCATTATTTGCTATAAGAGTCTTCTGATTTATTTTACATTTGTGTTTTAATATGCTGTGTAATCTGTAATCTTCAATATAAATATATATCGAGATATTTGACTATTTTCTTATGCGGAACGGATAGGGGCTATTGCTGGTGATAAGAAATCAGCGAGAATGTCGAGTCACATCACGATTGAAGTTAAAATGTCTAGACATGTACAGCCCGAAAGGAATAGACTCGCACTTTCTAGTATTTATACGGAACTTTCAGTTACCACAGTAAACCATAATTCGATCGAAAAGTTTCTGTGGCTTGGAATTAATTTTTGACAAATACATTGCCGCCGCGAAAATCGGGAAGTCATCAGCAAATACCAACGCATATGGGTTAAGACCGCTATTGAGATGGAGGAGGCTCAAAGCATGACTAAATTACAAATTAAACAGAATGGAGATGTTGAACGTTCTCTGTTGCAGCCCGTCATTCACCCCGAAGGCGACATTCGAACTTGCCATCCAATGAGACATCTTCCGGAGATTATAGACCAAATCATCTGAAATAGATGTTTAGGAAAACCGTATCGTATTAGATTTTATAGCAAACCGCTCGATCGAAACATGTCAAAAGCCCTTTCTAGGTCTATGAGGAGAGTTTTCCTACCAGCAGACGTCTGACACAGATTTTATTATTGCGTGGACCTTACTGTATTTGACCCGGAAGCCAAATTAATGATCGGAAAGAATGGAAGCCTCTTTACAATGAAACAGTATGAGTCTCTGTATCGCCCTCTCAGAGACCTTACTAATGGATACTCTGCAAACAGCAAACTCATTGATCTATATCTGGCTGGATTTGGTTTGTTCTTATCCTTCCGTAGCAAGGGGACCACTTTTCCCATCTTCCATATCTTAGGAAAATACGCAGGTTCAAGAGATCATCGATGATCAAGAAGAAGAAGAATGTGTACCTTTGCGGGAGTTATATTGCTACTGCGTTGAAGATATTAAAGCCAGATAACCTTTTCCCATTCAGAAACGTAAATGGAATAGTTAATGAATCTGCCGATGTGAAATAATTCTCTGAGACATCGGAGCCAGAGCAGTTACTAGCGCTGTTTCCTCGGGTGAAGGAACAGACGTTGTTCCAGCAGCCCCGATTCAACGAAGATCTGAATTTTTAAGGTTATGAAATTTGGGAATCTGAGAAGATCTCCACACGCATTTCGGCGCACACATTCAAAGTTTGTACCCAGTAGTCTTGGACCGGACAAAGAATGCTTCGCTGCATACAAATAACAAGTGCTATTGTAACGAGTGATAAAAGTTTAACAAATTTAAAGTGATGAAATAGCACGCGAGTGCAATAGTAATTAAGGACCTGTACAAAGAACAATTCGTAATTTGAAAGGAAATCACGGCACACAATCGTGAATAACAGAAGCACGTGTTGCGTACACGTTTATTCTTGGCGTCTCATCGCGTTACTAGTAAGTTTTGGGGAGCCAGCGGCAGCGGAGACGTCATGATCTCGACTTCTTTGTCGGCTTGGTACCAGTAACGATGCATTTTCTGCTGTGTAACACTAGGCGAGGAGGATGTTCATCTGTGGAAGATGGTGAGAATCCTGTGAAGAACATTTGAGAGGAAGATCACGAGGTTAGCCCTGTTTCCCAGCATTCGTCTAATTTGCGGAAACATGCCTTTGGAATCTTTAATTCTTTGGATCCAGAGAACTCGTGAATCTATCAGGGGCCTTCCTGATACGCCTTTTTATGGCTCTATAGCACTTGCCGTGTTCCATGAACGATCGGATAGAGTAACATAGTGTGCCGAAGCGCTTCTTCAGGCGATTTAAAATGTGGGAGATTCTGTGTTTATTTTGAAGCAAACCTCCGATGCAGGAATCCAGACATCTCTCAAAGCAATTGAATTCCTATATGAGAACTGGAATGGAGGTTTCTAGGGCCGAAGGAATATTTATTATTTATGGTCTGGAAGACGATCTCTACTTCTGCTGACTGTATGCTACTGACTGTTATCTGAGTGTTCCTATCCTTGTGGACAGAGATAACAAATTCTGACAGCTCGGTGCAGAAAAATATCCAGCTTTTCCGCGAATACCAAATCCAAGAACGACTGCGCCTTGACAAATCAAATGCCATCAAAATCAGTGTCACTGAACTGGACGACCAGATCCACCTGTCACTCGTTAAATCAGTGTCACAGGTTCTCGTATCTGCTATTATTTAACGTGCTGCACCAGGGAACGTGTCTCGCGTTATAAGCACCACCGGGAATAATAAAATTGTACCGCACAGATAGAGTTTTGTGAAACGCGCGTCTCATTCTTCGGCAAAGACGTTGTGACAAGGCACAAGCTTAAGAGCCTGCAACGAAAATAGAATATATGAAAAGCCGCGTTGTTTGCTAGGTTTATAGTGACAACTGAGAGCTCCATTTTCCCCTCATCTGTACGTGTTTAGTGACTATCGCTTCAAAGTTAAATGCCATGCTAATTGAAATGAATTATATGATAAAGCCGTTCCGCCCTCGAACTTCGAGTTCAAGTGGTCATAGCCTTTCGAAACGAAGACCATTGAACGGAACCTTATGCCTCTCCGTGAGCTTCGTCTTTGCCAGCAGGACCACTTCAAACGAGAGAGCTTGCAGGGGCTGCAGCAATAGTAACCTACGATTATTAGAGACAAGCGGATTGGTATTGGATTTCGGAATTTCGAAGTTTGTTAGACGTCTAAAGTCACTTGTGATAAATCTGTCAGAGTTTATTCGTGTCATCTTAGCGATAATGCGTTCAACTCCGTCAAATGAACATGGAACAATTCCTTGAAGGGGTCTATACTGTCCACCAGGTACACCATGTTGTCCATACTCATCGTGCGCTCTACTGAGACAAGGAATTACCTTAATTAGGTGTATTGTTCGTAAAGGGGTGAAAACGCTTGAAGCACTTTGGCGGGTTTACGAAGTTGTTGAAGGATTTTATTTGACTCTTCTTCCGCTTCTCTGCCATTTCATCACGCTTCTTGATTTCTAAATGAATCGAGTATCTTCTGTATAGGACCTGACTTCCTGCTCTTCGTTTGTTGGCTCACAACTGTATATCTGTTTATCGGGCATGAGTTCGGAGCGTGATCGCCCGTCACACTTTACGCACCTTATTCTATTCTTTTACTATTGCAGTTCACTGCAACGTAATCCATTGTTCTTGCATTGTAGTCTGTAGGATTTCCTTTATATATATCTCATGTCACTATGTTGCCGAGCATATAGTGCCTCTGGAACAGACTCATTATCGCACTTCCAAGTGATAGTTTCATGATAAACGTGTCGAGTTTTGGTAGATGGTAATAATTGAACGAAGTTAGCAGACTTGTATGTTGTAGCGGTGAAAAAATATCTATTCGGTCTTTCTTGGCTTTTATGTCCTTTATGATACTTTCTTTTGAAATACGATAAATCAGTACAAATGAGACCAGAAATCATAATTCATGGTTTTATTCCCCCATCTAGCCCATTTCTTGTTCTTTCAGATTTAATCGATAGGATTATAGATATCGCGGAAATGATAATGTTACTAACTTTCTTTTATTGATGCAGCAAAGTTATTATATAAAATCTCGATTTATTTATAGCACTTACATGTACAGTATTTCATATGGTGCTGATAAATATTGTTTAAATGAATATTAATCATGAGCCATTGATAAATATGTATTACAATTTCCAATAAAAATGTTTAAGAATGTTACAACTTCCACATCAAATATGTACACATATACAGAGTGTCCCACGCAAATGGACTAGGCTGTATCTTCTAAACGGTTAAGGATAGAAGTAGATGTCGTAAATAAAAGTTGAATGGTATCAGGTGATGCATAATATGCAACTAATTTTATACACTTTTGTGCATCGGTGCATCAGAAAAAAGCAACGTCACTTTTTCTTTATAAATAATTGTCATATCTAGTATAATTTGATTTTACAAATAATTACAATGAATATGTGTATGTTCTGTAATTGCCAATCATATGTACATACACTGTTTATCTGCATTATCTTATTCGTACAAATTTTTCTGAATGTAACGTACAGGCATCTTTATCATTTTTACTGTGGATTCTAACTTTATCGGTCCTGTACTGGTTACGTTCACTCTGGATTACCTGAAAAGTGTGTAAAGGGGATAGCGATACAGAGAGAGAGAGAGAGAGAGAGAGAGATTCGGCTACTATGGATAGGAGTACACTCTTGTTTACAGTATCAAAGAAAAGGAAAAACCCATAAAGAAAGTGCGACTTATTCTTAGTGCTTATTGGTTCATCGTTCATGCATACAAACACACACTTTCTTTAGATTTATCTCCGATGCAAGCTTATTTATGTACATCGTGTGTTCCTCTATCTTGATATTGGCAGAGCAATAACCAGAAACAGAGGATATCACCTACACCAATAACCACTAGCCCGTCCTTCCTGTACAGAAGCGTTTCATCCGGTGCTCGACCATTGAATTGCGTGACCCAAATCGAAGCATCACCCTTAGTATCATTATACCAGTAAGGTAGCTGCCTATACGGTTCAGTTATTATTACCACATCCGGTCTGGCCTCGATCGCGCTTTGGCATATTAGATCCTGCGCCACCCTACATCTATTTAAATTAATCTGGAGAATTTTCATCTCCTCCCTTATCTTCCCTGTCGTAACATTTTCCTGTAACTGGGGCATGCTAGGGACCCCGTCACATGGTCAAATCTAATACTCGTGTCCTTGCTACATATCGCACAGCACGGTAAATTTGGGCATCCTGCTATTGTTTGGTCTCTTCCCCCACACTTCCTGCATACCTCCGTTCCTGGGCTTACAGCCTTACACTTGTTTGCAGTATGCCCGAACATGTGACATTTAAAACACTTGGTCACATTGGGCAACACCCTGACCGCGGCTATGGCTAGGCCCGTCCTAATCTTGATATTATCACCGCCTTTATCGATGTACGCTTTTGGCAGAACAATGATCGCCGATTGCGTGCCCCACGGCGCCCTTCTCATCGTCTTGACTTCCAATTCCCCGATCTCTTTGATTTTTAACTCTTGCTTCAGGGATTCAACGAGTTCCTCCTTACTCACCAGCGGATCCACTTCTTTTATCTTCACCGACACCTTGTCTTGTAAGGGCGTCGCTCGCACTTTATCGCCAATAAGCTCGTTTATCTTATTGGCAGCGACTTTCGCCTCGCAGCCAGCGCTCATTTCTATAAGGATGCCCCCAGCTCTTGTTTTACGAATGCCCGAGCTTTTCTTAAGGACATCCTTCGCCGCCATAAGATCGTTATATACTTGAAGCCAATCCTTACCCTCTCCTATTTTGATAAGGATGGCCTCCGGCCTTGTACGTGCTCTGAGCATCTTCGGCCCTCCATTCTCGGTAGGCATCAGCGGCAGTGGTCCGTGGTCCTCTTTGTCATTTCCTATCTTTTTTTTTCATCCTCCGTTTCTCTCCCCTGCTTATTTGGACCATCCACTCGTCTCCGGAATCGCAGGATTCAACATGTCTAATGTCCATAGCACTTCTCCTCTTTGAACCGCATACCTCTGCATAAGAGGTATCGCTACTTTTTATTCTCTTGTTGATCTCTTTTTCCTTAATTTCCAGCGGAGAGACCGTCTTCCTTTTATTTCTAGATTCTGAGGACATCCCTCTTCTGCTGTCCCCATTTCCTCTTCCTGTCTCCTCCATCAAAGGGGAGGTTTGTGTGAATACCTCTACTTCCTCATGTCTCTCCACTCGTCTCTTACCACCCCTTCCTTTCTTATTTACCGTCGTCATAAGCTTGCCCCATGCTTCATCCGTCTTGCTATTAGCCGCGGAAGCAAGCTCATGAATTTTTGGATCCTTCTTGGAGATGAGGTGTAATCTTCTTACCGCATTCTTCAGATCCTCGTAGGCTCCCCTCATGAGCTCTACCATCTCCTCGAACTCGGCAGGCTTGACAATAACACACTCCCTCACCTTTAGTTCCGGAGTTTTCTCGACCCTCCTTGCAGTTTTCGGCGCCGATTTCATTTGCGCCTCTCTCAGCCTTCCCAATTTCTCTGAGATCGACGTGGCGCTACAGCTGCTTCCCGACATGGACACATTCCCTTCGGAGACGCTACCCTCAGCTGTTTCACTCGTTGATTTCGCGGCGATACTGGACCACGTTATTATAGAGGTATTTTCTTTACTTTTAACTCCTCTCATTACGGGAGCCAGAAAACCATCTCTTCCTGATGCAACCGCCATCACTCTCGGTAGCACCCTACCGCTACTTATATTCTGGATGCCCAGGTCCTTTTTTCCATCACTTCTCTAAAGTCGTCTCTAAACTCAAGGAGTTTTGTATTCTTCTTGGGGTTAGGTTGGGATCGAGAACTTCCTATACTCCCCCCACTCCTCTTCGCGCTGCCACTCGCTACTTCACCGTCGCTCTCATTGCAGCTATAATGGTCCCCGGTCGTATTTACCGAACGAGAGGAGGCCCTGGGACCGACCTTCCTCTCGTCGTTCGTCCTTATCGTCGACGTCACTCGTCTGCGTATCGTCTCTCGCGCTATCTTCGGCTTCACTGGCCATAGCCGATCTCATGGATTTAGCATTTTAGCGTAGGCTAAATGCTCGGTTTAAAGTGGCAGAACTCTTTTCCTTCCTCCCCCCCCCCATCTTTCCTCGGAATAACCGAGATTGTCACATTATCGCTTAATTTTATGTCAGAAACCATCCTTGGCTTCTCTCCTCCCACTATCGCCTTCTTTGTCTTGATTTTCTCCTTCTCTTTTTCCTTCTCCTCAGTAGCTCTTACCGTACGAAGGGGTGCCTAGTTATCCAGATGCCAGTAGCCAGATGACTGTCGGGTCGAGCCTGGACAGCCACTCGTTTTCCCGACGGGGCCCGTGGGCTCCGAAACCCCCTGCGCCGTACGTTTATTAAGTTTATTTACCTTGTCCATATTATATATAGTTGAATAGTCCATAGACATCGCCAAGTCGTCAACATCCTGCCCATATACCGTCCGAAAGTATCCAAACGATGTCCATAAACTCGCCATGTCGTCAACAAATAAGCCAATCAGATGATAGTATAAATACAGTAATATTGTGCTATCCACGATTCACTTGTTTATCTAACGCCTGCATTCTGCTAAAGACCCGATGATGCGCGCCCAAACGCCACAATATAGATAAATAACAAAACAATATATACTAAATAATGAACAATAAGTAATAAATAATAAAATAAATCAATAAAAATAAATAAAATAAATAGTCACGTAGGCAGATGAATAAATAAGTAAATAAATAACCAACAAGGAATAAATAAATAAATGCATAAATATAAAATAATAAATAATAACTAACTAAATAAATAATTTAAAATAATAGATAATAAATAAATAAAACAAATAAAGCAATACTAGTTAATAAATACAAAATTATAAATAAATAAAATAAAATAAAAGAATAAATAAAATAAATAAAGATATTAAAATATTAAAGCGGTGCATTACATCCAACCGCTACATACTTCAACCTACTAATCGCCACGTAAGTCCTACAGCCTCCTCATTACACGGCACACCATTACTTATTTATTCATTCCAAGGAACTTAGTTCGGCTCGTGTAAACAAATAAATAAACTAAATAAATATAATATAAGTATAAGAACTCTGGCCGGCCCGACTTTATTCCTTAAAAATAGGAACTTACATCGAGCCGACTGTACATGCTCACTGACGTTGCCCGCAAGGTGGCGACGCCGCACGTCAGCGCAGCGATTCACCCCACCTGCGCAACGTTCTTCTCCATCGTCCGCGTCACAAAGCAGTCAACCATACAATGGCGTCCATTTTACCCACGTGCACGTTACAATAGCAAAACTATTACGCATTTAGGGTTTTCGCAAGTGTCATGCCATCGCGAGTGCATATAAATCTCTCTACATTAGATGCTATCTCAGCCGCCAATAAACCCAACTATAATCTCTACAAAAAATATAGAATCGTCACGCAAAGTGCACGTGTGTGCTCGTACTTAACAATATTATTTATTTAATTGTAATTATCCAATATTGCGTATGTACATAAGTAACAAATTCCGCGACAGGTGAATATCTGCCATTATAGTCAATGGGGTCTTATCTGAATGTTTATTTGACTTTACCCGAAGGTCGCTAATACCGGATAGATTCAAATTAAACGATTAATAACCGTTATACTTCTCGTTTCTTGCACACTTCCTATTATATCCTCCACTTACTTATTCTTGTTCAGTGAGGATATTACCACCCAATTACGCACAATCGTCAATCTTGCAGCACACCCACTCAATCATCATACACGCCAACTCTATTTCCATTGCCACACACTCACTCACCCCGCATCACCCAACAATATTCCACTCCCATGCGTTTTCCTGCCACCTCAGTCCACTCATACCCCTAATTTTATTTCACTACTTCCTTGCAATTATTATTACACTTCCCGCCACATTAACCCATTACAACCTATTAGAATCACACCGAAACTCAAACACTCCTACATCCTCGTACATACATCCGGCTAGCGGAAGCAACCCGTCAACACGTCCACACTCCAACGCGTCCCGAATGAGACTTATCGTCACGAAAAATAGGGGCTGCCAAGTATCGTTGACGCGCTGTTGAAGTACCGCTCCTATGGCGTAATCGGAAGCGTCGACCGCGAGGCTAACGGGCGCGCCTGGAATCGGATGCGCTAACATCGTCGTGTCAGCTAAGGCGCGTTTCGACACGCGGAAGCTCTTTTCAGCTCGATCGGAATACTCAATAGACGCGTTGCACTTCGTTGTGCCTTTCAGTAAGTCGTTGAGTGGTTGAAGAATTTGCGCGGCCCCTAGTATGAAATGTCGATAGAAGTTGATGATACCAAAGTACCTTCGAAGTTCTTTATCGGTCGCGGGTAACAGTACTTTAACTATAGCGTCAACGCGTTCAGCCAATGGTTTTATCCCCTCGGCGGTGACAGTGTAGCCGAGAAATTGGATATCGCGCACGCCGAATTCACATTTTGCGAGATTTATTACGACCCCGTACTCGTCGAGGCGTTTGAACAAAATCCGCAAGTGTTTGCGGTGTCGTTCTTCGGTATCGGACGCGATTAGAAAATCATCAATATAAGCGTAGACGAAATCGAGGCCTCTCATGATTTCGTCCACGAATCTTTGACACGTTTGGGCGGCGTCTTGAAGCCCAAACATCATGCTAGTCGCTTCGAACACACCGAAAGGTGTAGTAATTGCGGTTTTCGGTACGTTCTACGGCGCGATCGGAATTTGATGGTAAGCGCGAACGAGGTCAATTTTGGAGAAAATGCGCTTGCCATACAGATTCTGCGCGAAGTCCTCAATGTGCGCCGGTGGGTACCTATTCGGAATGGTGCGGGCGTTCAATGCCCGATAGTCGTCACACGGTCGAATCCCTCCGTCCTTTTAGTGTACGATGTGTAAGGGTGATGCCCACTAGCTTCGCGATGGCTGCATCACGCCTTTCTCGATCATGACTTCAAATTTCGCCTTTGCCAGCTTGAGTCGAGCGTGGGTGGGGCCGCGTGATGTAGCGTGGACGGGTCTTCCAGGCAGCGTGGTTTGGCGTGGACGGGGGATCCGGGTGTCGTGCAGATATGATGTTGCACACCATGCCTTACAGAATTCCGCCGGAAGACGGACGGTCGCGTTAGAGCAGGGAATTCCGATAATAATATGCGGTACGGTGATTCCTCGTCGATGGTTTTGATGGATCCTACGTCGGCTGCGGCGGCGAATTCCCCTCGTGGACTTGTCCAGTAGCCGTTTGTTTCGCGGGTCGACAAATAACCCGCAATGGCACAGGAAATCGACGCCGATGATGGGCGTTTTCACGTCGGCTACCATAAAACGCCACATGAAATCTCGACGCAAGGACAGATCGAGGGACAAGGTGATAGTCCCATAGTCGCGATACGGGTTTCATTCGCCGCGAACAGTTCGTAATCGCTTTTGTTCGCAGGTCCACGTACCCTGTTGCGTCGAGAGACGCACGTGTCCGCACCAGTGTCTATTAAATAAGCGACATTCGTTCGCTGGTTCCGAATAAAAATGCGGCGGGTTCCCAAGCCGTCGACGTTCGCCGCGTTTACGGACGGCTGGACCCGTTTCCCTGCTTCCACGTGCACGGGGATCTACACTTTCGCGCACGTTCGCGGTACAAGGCGTAGTAATAACAAAGACCGTCTCGAGATCTCGAACGACGGCGACGTCTCCCAAGAGATCGTGAGCGTGCTCGTCGACGGCCGTTAATGCTCAGCGCATCGATTCTCGAATGAAGTTGCCTCATTTCTTCGCGGAATGCGCTGATAAAATCGGCCGATCCGACGTCTTGTACCTCTAGTCTGCCAACGGCTGAGATGCCTGACGCGCGCCAGTTACCTCCAGTGCAGGCTTCCTCCACTCTGGGAACATTTGGAAGGACTTATAAAGATCTTACGACGACTGGCTACGTTACGGACTTTGTTTGGATAATAAATATGGATAAAGTCAATAAAAGTAAAAAACTTACAGCTCAGGGGGTTTCGGAGCCTCCAGGCCCCGTCGGTCATCCAGCGACTGGACGAATGGCGAGGGGAAGGTCGATCCCAGGGACTCCTCTCGTTCGGTATACACGACCGGGGATCAAGGAACAATACGCTTCGTTAAAGAGAAGAAGGGAAAAGGAACGTCCAAAGGAGATTCCCGGAATTCGATGAGGATATAACGGAAATCATCGAAGAAGTTGGGGCCCCTCCGCAAGCAGCAAAAGGAATAACACCCCCCGCACCGCCACCGCGGAAAGGCGGTCCGAATCGTCAAGGAGGAAACCTTGAAAAGCGATAGAATCGTCAAATACTTGAAAAAAAACACCAGAGGAGGAAATGGCGTTCACGCCAACGAGAAGTCTGACCAGAAGCCCGCCGAAGGACGTGAAGGAAGGAACTGCCAGCACCTCGGAGATGGACACACAGGCAGAGGTCTCGGAAAGCGGCAGCGAAGTAACAGGAGTAAGGGAACAGATAAGGAAAAAGGCCATTGTGAACAGACCAGGGCCCGAGAACAATGAAGAAGAAGACGACAATAGCGTCACAAAACTCAGCGAATGGAGGGCGATGACGGAGATCATCAGTGAAGTCTTACTGGAAATACATGGTCTGGCTGATAAGCTGTACCTCATGGCGAAGAAAGACGCCAATATTAAGACAAGGAGGGAAGCCATCAAGGACAAGGCAGATAAACTAAATGCTATGCTGAATGAAGTTAGGAGTAAGAAGGGGGCTAGGACGGTCAGAACCATCAGAACGACGACTGCTCCCGATCGAAAAGAAGAGAAGGAAGGCAAGAGGAAGGAGATATCACCCACCGGTTCGAAGGACGATAACAAAAGGAGGAGACCAGCGAATAGGGAAGTTTCCTACGCCGAAGTTAGTGCCGTCCAGGGTTCGGCGAAAGCAAAAGAGTGCCACACGGATAGTGACGGTAGAGAAGATTGGACCGTCGTCCGAGGGAAGAAGGAAAGAAGAAGGGACGATACAGAAATGGATAGACGTGCCAAAGAGGACAAGGCGCCTAAGGCCAAGCCTAAGAAGATGGAGAGGCTGAAGAGGGTGCGTAATAAGCCCGAAGGCATCCCTGTTAAAGTAGGACAGGATAAGGAATGGATCCAGGCCTACAAAGAGATGATGAGGGCGAAGGATGCCCTAAGAGAAAGTAATGCTATCAGAAAAACAAAACTAGATGACATTCTTATCGAAATGAAGACAGGATGCAATGTCAGCAAGACTGCGGCGGATCTTACCATAGTGTTAGAAGGAAAACCGAGAGCGCAAACAATGCGGGATAAGACCTCAGCAGAGGTAAAAGAAGTAGATCCCCTCATGACCAAGAAGGAACTAGCCAGGGAGCTAGAAGTCCAATTTGGCATCAAAGATAGCAGTGAGATGGAAGTGAAACCCTTAAGAATGGCACCGTGGGGCACCCAGTCGGCAATAGTAACGCTGCCGAACGTTTACCTAAACAAGAGTGTCGGTCTCACGCTGGCGACAGAAAAGACGAAGGTAATGCTTATCACCGGGATGAGAGTGCCGAGAGTCATCGGACTTAATTTGGGTTCCCCGGACACCGTAACGGGCGAGCACATCAAATACCTCGGTGTCACGATCGATACCCATACGAAATTCGACATACACATCGAGATGGTCTGTAGTAAAGCAGATAAGCTGACTGGAGCCCTTAGGGGCATCCTACCGAACATCAACGGGCCGCCCAGCTTGGCTCGTAGGCTCTACTACAACGTATGGGAATCCATCGTGACCTATGGTGCACCGGTGTGAGCGGGCGCGGCTGACATCAACAGAAACAAGAAAACGCTAAAAAGGGCACAAAGAACAGCCCTGTGTATAACATCGGCTGCGTACCGCACTGTCTCCCACGCAGCGCTATGTGTGTTGACTGGTAACTTACCCATCCACACAAATGGGGTGGGGTTAGTACAAGAAAGATACCACTATACCATGCAGCTACTATCTGGGCATGAAATCTTTGATGCATATAGGAGGAGAATTGGGAAGGACACCGACAGTAAATTTACTGACTGCGGAGATACCAACGACGACGCTGAGCACGTCCTCTTTACCTGCCCGAAGTGGACTGACGGAAGGACCGAGCTAGAGAACCTCTCGGCCTTGGCGGGAAGATAGGCGTGGGCAACCTCATGGCCACGGTGACCGTGAACTGGAACAAATTTAGACAATTTTGTAAGACCGTCATGTCTCACAGGAGGGAGATGGAGATGGCCATGGAAGCGGCCAGGAAGAGGATGAGTGCTACAACCACGCGTAGCATGGATAGCATAGCCATAAGGCAGCCAAGTGCGGAAGAAGGAGGACAGCCAACTATTCTGAAGTGGCTAAGGAAAGGATGTGAGTAGTAACTGCTCGAAGAGGAAGATATAACCGGGTATGATAAGGACAACCCTGATGAATGCCGTAACGTCTTGCCGGGGTTGTCTGACCAAGAAGAAGGTGAAGAAGGAGGAGGGCTTTTTAGTGGGTATGGCGTCGACATCTGCCCGAGTCCCACATAACCCAGTGATACGGGTCACTGGGCATGCGTAACAGCATTTTCCCCGCCTCGCGCGCAAAAAAAAGGTTTTGTGTCGTCTATCACCGCCAAAACATGCCGTATGCGATCGGGTAGCCGGGTTTTCCAGAGAGTGAGGATAAGCTGCTCCGACGCAAAGAGACTGGCAAGCTTCTTCAGATCATGGTAGAATTGGGACGGCTTCCTGTCGCCCATCACTTCGTTTCTACCAGCCTCTTTACCCGTTCGCTGTCGGACTCGGCCAGGCTCCGTATTAGCTCGTCTTTTAACCGGTCGTACTGACCGCCGGCCGGGAGATCCAATGCGATATGTTCAATTCGCTCTAAGTACTCCGGTTCGAGGCACCCGAACAGGGCGGTGACTTTTTCTTCATCGTCCTTGACTCCCGCCGCCGCGAGCTGTCTCTCAAATAAAGAGAACCAAAATACGATCTTCTGCGGCTTCAGCGGTGGCACGCAGATGGTTTGCGAAGTCGTAACCGGAGTTGTATTGTTTCGACATCCTTAACGCGCTCAGACTCACAATATTAATTTCGCTATCTCAAGATCACGTCGGGGTCACCAATGTGGAGGATTAGTCTTTATTTGGTTGAGCGAAATAACGAAAGCGAAATATTGCTGTCGCAATCCGTTAAATATATTTTCAAATAAATAAATAAATTACAGACGAATTGTGAGTGGCTGGTACAAAAATAAATTACGAAATGAATACCCGATAAATACTCGGGTAATAATAAATACTCGATTAATGCTCTTTGACTCTGTTCGATGAACTCTCTCGCTCGTGATTGCGTCCGTTTATTTATACTGGGGGAGAACCGGAAAATTCGAATTCATCTACGTTTGACGGTTGTATGTAACGGCGACATTGTTTTGTCCGGAGTTTATTTGTTCTTACATTACTTGGAACCTAACGGTCTTGATACTCCGAGGCAAAACAACAACATGAGGCACCCTCGATTCGAATCGTTCTGTAACTCATATGCCGCAACAGATATATTATTTTTAATTATTTAATTAATTTGTACCTTACAATATGTCCATTCGGCAAATCTTTCTAACTTTATTGCTAATTAATATGGTCCATGCAGTACTTAAGCCATGTGTTTAAGTTTTTAAGTCTTCATTTTGCCTTTTACTTTTATTTACAATATTTTGTGAGTAAACAATTGGAAATACTTTTTGCATCACACGGGACGATTTTAGATGCGAGTCTCTGTATAAATCATTCTGTATGGTTATGTAATTATTTCATTCTAATGGGTTACAATTAATCGTAACTGATTCTCATATGTAAAAGCACGATCACTGAAACAGCAGATTACGTGTAGGGGTTGTGTTGTATTTACAAGAGATATCTTACCTTTTTCCATTGTTCATTTGCATTTCCCATTCTTCTTTTTCGACACACTTTTCTTGGTTCAGTTCTGTCCGAGCAGCCGAGCTGAACGGACGTGTAAGAAAAGTGCCTCAGGACGTGTAAAAAAGTGCGTGAAGTGGGGAAGAGAAAGTTAAAGACGGTTACGCCTAGAACCAAACGGTGGAGGATCGTGTCTTCTATTAAGGGGACTAGCGAACCTAACATGAAGAAACATATCTCACCGATAAAAATTATTAACAAAGACGACCAATACTACATAAACAAAACAACAAACATATCAAAACCAAGTCTACAAACAAACCAAGGACAAGACTGCTCAGCCACAATGGAAGTTGACACGGAAAACACCAAAGAAACAACTCACCAGGACGAAAGCTGGAAGGTAGCTAGCTATAACAAAAAGAGAAAAATAACAGGTAATCTAGATACGGAAAAGCAGCGATGGCTGCAAGAATTACCACTAAGAAACTCGTTCAGTTCACTTACGAAAGAAATAGACGACGACCCAGCAACCAAAAACGCAACTAAATCAACGAACACTACAAAACCACCACCAATATTTGTCGAGGCCCAGATAATAGACCCGCTTATAGATCGACTAAACGATATAGTCGGGAAGGAAAACTACATAATAAAACAAACAAAACTAGAACAAGTAAAAATACACACAAACACCCCTGAAAATTATAGGCTAGTGTTAAAGGAATTAAGAGAAAAAAATGCTATATGCCACACGTACCAGCTCAAAACGGAAAGGAGCTACAAAGTAGTTATAAGAGGACTGCATCCAAAAACCAACACAAAAAAACTAAGTGAAGAACTAGCAAATATTGGCCACCAAGCAAGATCCACAAACAATATTACAAGGTACGACACGAAACAACCACTACCGCTATTCTTAATAGAGCTAGAGCCCAAAAATAACAATAAAGAAATATACGAAATAAAAAAAATTTTAAACACAATAATCACAGTTGAGCCACCCAGGCACAAAAAGGATATACCACAATGCATGAGGTGTCAACAATATGGACACACAAAAAACTACTGTAACAGAAATCCGGCGTGTGTCAAATGCGCAGGAAATCACCTAACACTGAATTGCCCACACACGGGGAAAATAAATGACGTAAAATGTCATAACTGCGGTGGAAATCACCCAGCCAGCTACAAAGGCTGCGTAGTCAGAAAGCAACTACAAAGCAAACTATTCCCGCCTATACGAAACAGGACACACAACAATTTCCACACGCAACAGGACAACACAGAACCTTTGTCAACACCAAATACACAGCAAGCAACGAACAACAACCACACTAACACCAACACCGTTAGAAGCCGAAGCTACGCGCAAGTAGTCAACCGGTCAACACCATTAGATAATCAAAGCCAAAACAATAACAGCGACGACTCTACAGAAATCAAAGAAATGATAAAGCAATCCATTAAAAACACGGAAATGATAGCAAAAATGATAAGTGAACAAAACGCAATCCTTAAACAGCAAACGCAGCAAATCACACTCATGCTGCAACTACTCACAAACACGCTAACCAAAAAATAAAAACGGACACATTTAAAATAGCAGCCTGGAACTCTAACGACCTACAACAAAGGGCCCTAGAAGCTAAAAACATTCCTATACAACAATAATATCGATATACTACTCGTTTCAGAAACACACCTCACTATAAAAAACTATTTAAAAATTCCGTACTACACCATTTATGATACCAAGCATCCCTCAGGTAAAGCACACGGAGGGACCGCAGTAATAATAAGAAACGACATTAAACACCATTTACACAGCGAAGTTCGTAAGGAATATATCCAAGCAACCACCGTTACAGTACAAACTAGCAGCAATCATTTACAGATATCAGCAGTATATGTACCACCGCGACACAACATTACATCACAAATGTGGGAAGAGTACTTTCAACATTTAGGTGACAAGTATATTGCAGCGGGAGATTATAAATCAAAGCACACACTATGGGGATCAAGAATAACTACACCTCGAGGTAGAACCTTGGAAAAATACATTAGATACAACAACCTCAACATATTATCCACAGGAAGACCGACATACTGGCCGACAGACCCGAGCAAAATACCTGACCTACTCGACTTTGCAGTTACAAAGGGATTAAATGCAAATAAACTACATATAACACCCAGTCTTGAGCTTAGCTCAGATCATACACCCATAATTATTGCATACAGAAACAAACCAATACTTTATAACAATTCAGCCACACTATGCAATAATACCACCAAATGGCAAACATTTAAAGAAATAATTGAGAACAAAATCAATTGTAACATCCCATTGAAAACACCTGAACACATTGAACAAGCAGTAACAACACTTACAGAAAGTATTCAAGAAGCAGCATGGGCAACCACTATACCTGAACCAACCAATAGACAAACAAAAATAATTCCGCCAGGCATCCTCGAAACAATTAGAGAGAAAAGAAAAGCGAAAGCAAAATGGCAAAAACATAGATCAAAAGAAAATAATAAACACCTAAACAAACTTGCAAAAGAAATTAAAAACAAAATAAAAGAACACAATAAGAATGAGTTCACAAAATTCATAGAGTCACTATCGGCGCACGAGAACACCAACTACTCCCTATGGAAAGCCATAAAAAGAATAAAGAAGCCAATAAAACCAGTCCCAGCAATCAGAAAAGCAGATAATACATGGGCAAGAAGCAACGAAGAACAAGCTGAAGAATTTTCCAACCACCTAAGCAACATATTTACACCACATAACACCAATAATAGCAACCACAATGGTCATACCGATGAGGATGCGATAACCACTAGTATCTCAACTGACAAACACTATATCATACCTAAAACAACAGCACAAGAAATTAGAAACGAAATCGATAAAATAAAAAACAAAAAAGCACCAGGGATCGACCTAATCAATGGAAAAATTCTGAAAAACCTTCCTCCAAAAGCGATACGACTAATCACAATAATTTACAACGCAATATTAAGACTCCAATACTCTCCTAAACTATGGAAACTAGCACAGATCATAATGTTACCTAAACCAGGCAAAGATCCACACCAAACAACATCTTATAGACCAATATCACTACTTCCCGTGTTTTCCAAAATACTAGAAAAAATAATTTACGCCCGCTTAAAACCAATAATAGAGAAGGAAAAATCCAGATCACCAATTTGGATTCAGAAACAAACACTCCACGATAGAGCAAATGCACAGACTTACAAATGAAATAATCATAGCATTAGAAAACAAACAGTACTGCACAGCCCTCTTCATGGACATCGAGAAAGCATTCGACAAAATAAACCACGAAAGCCTACTTCAATCAATCAGAAAACAATTCCCGGAACAGATATACCATCTAATTAAATCCTACTTAAGCAGCAGAACCTTCGTAGTAAAAATTAAAGACACATACTCTGAAGTTAAAGACATTAAGGCAGGGGTTCCGCAAGGAAGCGTCTTAGGACCAATTCTATACACACTATACACGGCCAACATACCAACAACCACTAACAGCAAAATACTGACATTCGCGGACGACACGGCGGTGCTGGTCAGGCACACTGACCCTGCAACAGCAGTATCATCACTACAAGAACATATCACAAAAATAGAAAAGTGGCTTCAAGATAAACAAATTAAAGCAAACCCCGATAAATGCAACCACATTACATTCACACTGAGAAAACAGATACCTCCAAACATCACGCTGAACGGTACGCACATAATACAAACAAGGCAAGTCAAATACCTAGGACTCCACTTAGATACACGTTTCACATGGAAACGGCATATTAAAACTATAATAGACAAAATACAGATAGCAAGGAGACAAATGTATTGGTTAACAGGTCGAAAATCCAAACTAAGCATAGAAAACAAACTAAAAATATACAAAACGATAGTAAAACCAATCTGGACGTACGGAATACCACTTTGGGGAACAGCAGCAATGAGCGATATAAGCAAAATAGAGACAATCCAAGCTAAAATACTTAGAACAATAGTAAACGCCCCAT
Source organism: Bombus sylvicola (assembly GCA_019677175.1). Classification (NCBI taxonomy): domain Eukaryota; kingdom Metazoa; phylum Arthropoda; class Insecta; order Hymenoptera; family Apidae; genus Bombus; species Bombus sylvicola. The sequence continues at coordinate 275,560 of JACSOB010000099.1, forward strand.
GGTACGTTAGAAACGAGGACATACGGAAAGACCTTGGAATACCAACGGTCAAAGAGGAAATTAGCAGACACGCAGGAAAATATAAAGAAAGATTAGCAACCCACCCGAACCGGCTGGCAGCGGAAACGATCAACACAACCATAGAAAGGAGACTAAAAAGGAAACACCCAACAGATCTCACAAAGGACACAACCTAACAAACACGATGATGGTACCCCGCTGGGGTAGCCACCCACATGTTATATTATTAAACCGCTATAATATTTTACCAAATGTCCTACTGGACAAATTGTAAAATTTAAATAAATAAATAAAAAAAAACTTTTCTTGGTTACGTTATAAACGGGCATTACAATTGATACAGAACATGCTTAATATTTACATAAGTTTTACAAGTTTATATTCTATAAGTTATGTGTGTCGCGCAAAGCATCTGGAAAATCGCTGTAATTAATTATGAAAATTATAGAAGAAAATCTAAAGTTATAGAAGGAATCCTATTACATTTTTTATTAATTACTGTTGAGGTATTTTGAAAGTAAACTAGTAGAGTACAAGTCAACACAGAATTTCATTCTTTTATTTCTCACAAAATTTTGCAAATAAATAAGTGTTCCTTCAAGGAAAAATTTTTAAATAATAATGAAATTGACAGAATTCTGCTATTACAGTAAACAATTCCACCATCATAGAAGTTACAAAATTTGTTAGTAAAAATGGAAAGATAGCAACGTAATTGCTTAGAAGTGCTACAAAATATAAAACAAGAAAGAGCAGAGAGCAGTCTCATTGGCAAAAAAGGATTAGCTAAAATAGTAGGTCTTGCGATAAACCGTACAATGTATTTTGCATTTGTATGCAGCGATATAAGCATTTACAACATGCAACGCTACGACCTTAGATTTCATTCACATCTCAACGTAAAGAAAAACGTATAGAGTTCATAAAGATACTTGTACAGTATACAATGTCGAAAACATTAAAGAAATGCAATCCGTCTAGTTGAACGGAATTGTAGAATATTCAGGAAGTTCCTAGCCAACAATATATATTATCTACTATATTGTAATTTTTCGTATATCGACATATGTTGGAGATATCTATAACAAATCTAAAGATGTAGATATTGGTCATCATATCGTCGAAAACTCTATGCAGATTGGACAATGACACAGCAACGTTTTGAACTTGTGATATATATGTCGGAGATGAAAGGAAAACCGGAGCCTTCCCTTTACAATTTTGGGAAAAGTCCTCTAATGCTTTATCTTAGACTTTATCATAGCTGTAATTAAGCAATTGTTGTCATTCGATCTGATTGTAATTGTTCGAGATTTGTGATAGCGAAATTGGGTTCGAGGTGACAACTGGTCGCCGAACGTAGCCACGGTCACGGGATAAACGTTTTGCCTGACGAAGGTGTGAATCGGTTGTATAGTTCTCCCTAGAAATGTGGTTGTGGAGGCATACGGCCTCAAGAACAGGCCTGTCCACATAGAATTGTACTTTGGAGATGTCGATATAATGGGACACACGTTGTATGAAGAATCAAACTCCAGACAGAAACTGTCTAGTAACGGCGTTTGGAACTTTCTCGATGCTTCCAAAGAGTATACAACAAATGTTTGGCAGAAACTGCCTAGCAGCGGCGATTGGAACCTTCTCGATGCTTCCAGCGAGCATATAACAAACAAATGCAGTCGTACAGCGAGAAAGATTTTCATTAGATCATCATTCGTGTGATCACCTTGGAAAGTGATACATCGAGTAGTTTACCGAGCGTCTCAGCAATCGTATTTTGTGTCTGAAATTATTCTACGCATAGTAAAGAGTTATCCCGTTGATCGTGGATTCGCTTGAACCCAAGAACATTGTTAATAGCGTTTATTAAACTCATTATTCGTTAAACTTATTATTCGTTAATCTTATTATTCGTTAAACTTATTATTCGTCAATCTTATCATCCGTTAAACCTATTATTCGTTAATCTCATTATTCGTTAAACTTATTACTCGTTAATCTTATTATTCGTTAAACTTATTATTCGTTAACCTTATTATTCGTTAAACTTATTATTCGTTAATCTTATCATCCGTTAAACCTATTATTCGTTAATCTCATTATTTGTTAAACTTATTATTCGTTAAACTTATTATTCGTAAAACATATTATTCGTTAATCTTATTATTCATTAACCTTATCATCCGTTAATCTTATTATTCGTTAAATTTATTATTCGTTAATCTTATCACCCGTTAAACCTATTATTCGTTAATCTCATTATTCGTTAAACTTATTATTCGTAAAACATATTATTTGTTAATCTTATTATTCGTTAAACTTATTATTCGTTAATCTTATTATTCGTTAAACTTATTATTCGTTAATCTTAGTATTCGTTAAACTTATTATTCGTTAATCTTATCATCCGTTAAACCTATTATTCGTTAATCTCATTATTCGTTAAACTTATTATTCGTAAAACATATTATTCGTTAATCTTATTATTCGTTAAACTTATTATTCGTTAAACTTATTATTCTTTAATCTAATCGATAGTTAAACTTATTGTTTGTTAATCTTATTATACATTAAACTCAATATTCATAATATTTTGTAAAATCTTGTATATACGCGTAAATATAATCTCTGTTTTGTAAAACAATGTGTTACGACCGTTCGCGGAGAGACGCGGTCGCTAGGAAAACGCGTCAGCGAGAGGCGTAAATTCTCGCTACGATTCGGGTAATCGACGCCGCGAAATAGTCGTTCCCCTGTTTCGGTTAAGATAACAGAGGTGGTTAATTGAATGTAACACGGTATAAAGTTATATCAACGTTTATTCTAACAACTTGTAAATAAAACAGTTACGCTGGTGCGTATATATAAAATGAATGAGTGACTGATCTACGGGTGTATCCCCGGTCAAAAGGTGTTGACTGTTCGAAGGATGTAAAATCAGTGATGTTCGGAGACGATGCCGTGGCGGAGGAAAGCTAAGGATGGGTGTGTCTAGCGCACGGAATCATCGGATTTGTTGGTGACGATTTTGCCTGAGAGAGTGAGGGAAATAGGATTAGTTGTTAATTGGTAAAACGAAGGTTGGTGGACTTGGAAGGTTCTTAGCTGCCCTCGATATAAAGTTGCTATTAGGAAGCATCGTACGTGGGAAAACCCAACTTTCCTGTGCCCAGCCGTGGTAAACAATAGTCCTTAGAAGGTGATTTAGCAAACGATGTTTGTTCGGTCTGAGGGGCCTGAGCAAGCAAATTTTTGGGATTTATGACGGGTACTTAAGGCTATTGAGGGTATGCCGTTAGGATGAGCGGACGTCTGGTGTCCGTCCGGCCCGCGGTGTATGGCCTGGTCCAGGTAGAGTGTTACGCGACGTAACACAATGGCTAATTCAAACGAAGAATCGTTACGCGCCTTAAATTCTAATGTTAACCCGACAAATATTTATGTGACGGGGAATTTGAATAATTTGGCAGACTCGTAAATAATTATTAGCAAAAAATAAAAGAAAAAATTTGCGGTTTGAAGTTTGACACAGTAACGGGAAAAAGATGAACAACGTGATTCGCTTAAAACGCGCAGAATTATATACAGATACATATATAAAAAGAAGAAAACTATAACGATTCCAATCTTTCGTTTGTGCACTCAAATCACATAATCGCGTGAGTAGCACACAGTTTTGTAACAACTTTACACAAGGAAATGGACCCAATTATTTTTGTCAGATATGCGATGCAGCACATCAATTTTCTAATTACGAAGATGAGATCCTCCTTATTTCACAAACGAATACATTTGTATACTTCGAATGTAGAATCATGCTTTATCTGTAAGGAAACTATATCCAGAATTTTAACTTGTTTTTCTTAATACAAGGATTGTGCAATGTAATATAGCAACAATAATATAACATAATATCAAGTTACAATTTGGATAAACGAACAAATGAAACATTTGCTTATGTAATACAAACAAAACTATACGCAGTGAGGTCGCAATCGATGGAAAAGGTTGTAAGATGCAAAAACTTCTTGAAGAGAACTAATGAACACCTCAAAAATATTTGAAAATTGAAAATCTTATGAACAACCTACTTTTAGATGAATATGCGGCATTTACTACAGACGTATTTGCATTTTCTTCTACAGAAAAATGCAATTCGCGTAACTTAACGTCCTAAACAGGAGCACAAAGTTTCACTGCTTTGACTGCAGACAACGCACTCCGTCATTTCCTCTTTTATGTCGTTGCAGTCATCCTTGTACGAGTTACAATACTCCTCGTACCATTGAAAACTGGCTATTTTTTTTTTTTTTTTACAAAGGAGTTTATTGAGCCCAGAAAATACAGTTTTAAGTACAATATTCACAATAAACATGAATTTTTGTAATGGTATGTTAGGCCAAGGTACCGACACGCGGCGGTAGGACGTAGCCATGCTGTATTATGTGTCGGCGCTTTACATTTTTCGTTGTATGATGCAGTTTTTGGGTTTAAGCCTCCGGGGAGCGGAGCTTTTTTATGTATTTTTTTTTTTTTTTTTTTTTTTCTGTCCAGAAAAACTTCCCGCAGGGAGGATTCGCTCTGGCGAGTCTATGGGGGCTGGCAAACCCACGTTCCCGCAGCCAGGGAGGACCGTCGGGACAGCGTCCCGCTTACGTGAGTCCTCTATGTACACCGCAAGGAAGGTTTGCCGTGGTGTAAGACGAAGTCTTCCCCACGGAGCCTTGGGTAGTAGCGCACCCACGATCCTGAAGCGAAGGGTGGGACCGTCGGGAGAGCCGCCGAGGTACATTTCCTCAACTCCCGCTTACGTGAGTCCCATCTGGCTCTGTCGAGGACGGTTAGCAGGATAGCCGTGCAGCAGAGACGTGGCGGTACATCCACAGCGAACAGTCCCACCATTGACTAAGAATGGTACCACGGGCGGTCGAGCGTTAGCCCAGAGGGTGTAGCGAGCCCTCTGCTCGGCCAATTATGGGTATGGACTCGTGGTGGCAGTGGTTGTGGCCAAGTGCTGGCAAGAGGGCCGATTTAAGGGGGACTCCCCCGAATGGCCTTCGGCGGGTGAGCAGCGTCCCACCTGCTCCGGATACCGTCCCGGAAGACGGAAGGGCTTGGAAAGGGCCCCGTTTCACCTGAGACGAGTGAAAGCCCCTGCAGGCCTAACTAATCGAGGTAACATAGGTACCCGGTACCATGTGCGCTGGTTGGGCGTATCCCAACCCAATGGCTCTAGGGATGCCCGGGTGCTGTATATGATTCTAAATCTCAGGAAAGTACCCGACACCAAGAACCATACTAGATACTAGATGTCCAGAAAAACTTCCCGCAGGGAGGATTCGCTTATGCGAGTCTATGGGGGCTGGCAAACCCACGTTCCCGCAGCCAGGGTGGACCGTCGGGACAAGCGTCCCGCTTACGTGAGTCCTCTATGTACACCGCAAGGAAGGTTTGCCGTGGTGTAAGACTAAGTCTTCCCCACGGAGCCTTGGGTAGTAGCGCACCCACGATCCTGAAGCGAAGGGTGAGACCGTCGGGAGAGCCGCCGAGGTACATTTCCTCAACTCCCGCTTACGTGAGTCTCATCTGGGTCTGTCGAGGACGGTTAGCAGGATAGCCGTGCAGCAGAGACGTGGCGGTACATCCACAAAGAACAGTCCCACCATTGACTAAGAATGGTACCACGGGCGGCCGAGTGTTAGCCCAGAGGGTGTAGCGAACCCTCGACTCGGCCAATTATGGGTATGGACTCGTGGTGGCAGTGGTTGTGGCCAAATGCTGGCAAGAGGGCCGATTTAAGGGGGACATGGTTCCCCCGAATGGCCTTCGGCGGGTGAGCAGCGTTCCACCTGCTCCGGATACCGTCCCGAGAAGACGGTAGGGCTTGGAAAGGGCCCCGTTTAACCTGAGACGAGTGAAAGCCCCTGCAGGCCTAACTAATCGAGGTAACATAGGTACTCGGTACCATGTGCGCTGGTTGGGCGTATCCCAACTCCGATGGCTCTGGGGATGCCCGGGTTGCTGTACCCGACACCAAAGAACCATACTACCTGTCCTGAAAAACTTGGTCGCAAAACAGGACGCTTCGGTAGTTTGGTTTTTGGGAGCTGTGCAACTTTGGGGAGGGGCGGGATGAGAGGGATGGGTCGGGGAGGGGTGTCAAATAGGATTATTTACAAATATTTACATTATTTACATTTTACACCTGTGTTATGCGGTGTCAGAATTGAGTTCTGTCGGTTTGATGTTCTCTCTTATTTTGTTATGGGTTTTATATCCACCAGTATTTTTTTGTGTTTTTTCTGTGTTTGTCTTTGGTGTCTTTCCGGGGGAGGGCCATGTTGTATCTTCATCTGGTGTCTCCGGTCTGTCCATTTATGTTTTCTTCGTAATGTATGGTTTTGATCCCTATTTTTCTTTTTATGTGATATATTATTGGGATGTTGTTTTGGTCCTGGAGGTAGTTTTTTTCGTCTAGGTATAGGAAAGCTTCTGGGGGGATGTGGCCTGTTGTCAGGGTGTTTTTGTAATATGTATTGTTAGGAAATAGGCAACTGAAAATTAAGCTGTTTTCTTTTATTTTTGCCGCTTGCGCGAAGTGGTTTCTTATTAGCTTTAGGATGTGACAGTCGATGCGGTGAATGTTGGCTAGGTCGTATATTGTTTTGCTTTTTACATATTTTTTGAATCCGCTGTGTTCGGATCTGTAAGTACTCAGGCAAGCCCTGATGTATTTTCTTTCGAATATGCGGATTTTTTCCATCTGGGAGACTTATATGTTGTACCAGATTGGGCAGCCGTAGGTAATGATCGGTTTGATTAGTGCTTGGTAGCATAGTATTTTTACTTTGCTGTCGAGATGTTTGGAGAAGAATAGTCTTTTTATTCTCCAGAATGCTTTATTGGCCTTAGCAAGTTGGGTTTCGGTGTGCTGCTTGTAGTTTAATTTGTAGTCTATGTTTACTCCTAGGTATTTTACGCAGTTTTTGTGTGGTATGAGTGCCCCTTTGTTTGCTTTGTCTCTTATGTGGAATTTTCTGCAGTGTTCTCTTTCTGTTGGGCCGATTTCACTTAACTTGGCTCTGAACAGTATGGTTTCGCATTTGCTTGTGTTGATTTTTAATTTCCATGCGTGGTAATAGTCGTTTATTTTTTCGAAAAGTTCTTACAGTTCAGTTTTTATTGTCTTAGTTTTTCGGCCTGTTACGTAGATTATTAGGTCATCTGCGAAGGCTATGGAGCGTTTGTGGGTGGATGTATTGACATTAAAGAGGTTTAGTAAGTCACTGTTGTAAATACTGAAAAGTAGCGGGGAATTTACTGTACCTTGTTGCAGACCGTTTGTTATGGAGAATTCTTTGCTTGATGTGTTTGAACCTTCGGTCATGACGAATGTTCTACTTGTGATCATGTCCCAGACTATTTTAATCAGGTATTTAGGAAAATTTTTCTTGATCAATTTGTATATGAGACCTGGAATCCAGGCTGTGTCGAAAGCTTTTTCGAGGTCTATTAAGCAGGCGGCTACTCGTTGTTTTACGTTTAGCGCCCAACAGATGTCCGACGTAAGTTTGTTTATTGCGTGGATTGTGGAGTGTTTGTGCCTGAAGCTAAATTAATTTTCTACGATTATGTCATTTTTTGTGCAGAAGGAGGTTAGGGGGTTGTTTATGATTATTTCAAATACTTTGCTTATGTTGGGGAGGAGACTTATGGGTCGTAGGTTTACGGGCGATGAGCCGTCTTTGTCTTTTTTTGTAATAGCTATCAGTTTGGATTTTTTTCATTTTCTGGGGAAATATGTGTTGTTTAGTGCATTGTTGAAGAGTAGTTGTACCTGGGTATCTCAGTCTGTGTTTCGAGTGTTAGGAGGTCAGATGTGTTCTTGTTTGCGTGAAATATTAGGGCGTTATGGTCACTGTCATAGGCTGAGGTTTTGAGGGTGTTATTTGGACGTAGGTTTTGAAATTTTATTCGTGCATCTGCTAGGCATATGTCCAGGTATGAGCGTCCTTTTGGGTAAGAGGGTAGCTCGGAGCTGTATAAGGTTGTTTTGAAGTGAATTCTTTTATTAGCCAGTTTCTAATGAAGTTGCCTCTCGTGTTGTTTGTTTCGTTTTTCCAGCTCGTATGTTTTGCATTCAGGTCGCCTGCTATTATATAGTAGTTTTCCGGTTTATTGAGCTGTAAGAGTTCGAAAAGTTTATTGAATTCGTCGCTAAATTCTTTCTGGTTTCCGAGGGTTGCGTAGGCTGCAGTGATAAACAAGTTTTCCTTAATGCTTATTTTTATTTTTATGATCGTTGTTTCTAGGATTTTGAAACTTGTTATTTTGTCATTTAGAATTGTTTTGTGTTTTATAGGTTTTTTATGAGGATTGCTGTTCCTCCTCCTTGGCTGGCGTTCGGTCTGTCGTGTCTTATCATGGAGTAGTTTTTGAAGTGTACTTTATGTTTTTTATTTAGTTTTGTTTCTGAGACGAGTACGATATCGGGGGTTTCTTTATTTATTAGGGTTAGCATACTGTATCTTTTTTGGTTTGAGATTAGAAAGTTGGCATTTATTGCTATTATTTTCAGGTGTTTTAGGTTGAATTTATGTGTTTCTTGTTGTAATTGTTGGTTTAGTGGATTTTGGCTATTCATCTTCTGCACTGTTAAAAGTGCTGAAGATGGCGTTGATCCTTTCTTCGTGTGTTGATAGTGTTTTTTTTTTATTTCATTTAATTGCGTTTGATGTTCTTTTAACGCTTGCAGGATACTTTTTTTGAAGTCATCGATAACGTTTATAATGCTTTGTTGGGGGGTGTTATCGGTTGTAGTTGCGCTTTGGCTTGTTCGCGGGTTTAGGTTTGTTATTTGTGTTGTATTTTCGATTTTTTTGTTTAGTTCTGTTTGTTGTTTCACTACGTCAGAGAACTTTAGTTCTGGGACATATTTACGGCTTATTTGGGCGATTCGTTTTATCTTTGCTTCCTTATCTTTTTTCCTTTTTTCAGCTAGCTTTTTGCGCAGCTCCACGAGTTTTGGGCACCCCTTGTATGACGCGGGGTGTCCGTAGTTTTTGCAGTTAACGTAAAATTTGAAAACTGGCTATAGTCACGGTATAGGTGACAATACAATTAATACAATGTATCAGTGCGGTAGTACTGTTAGGTAGATGATACATTTACACTGTATATGGGAATGTGTGTGTAAGCGGCAGAGGACGTCCAGGTCTTAGTTGAGACAAAAGACTGTTGGTAGCTGTTAGAAGCATCTAGAATATGAATGGCATATGAGAATAATATGAATAGAATATGAATTGAATATGAGAAGCATCTAGAATAAATAGAATAATGTCTGTTTGACAACAAGCGTGCGTGTTAGAAGGTTATCGAGATCTTCAGAGTGTAATATATATGTCGGTTTTGTCGGGTTGCGGCCGGTTCTTGGGGCGCGTTGCGTTTCTTCATTAGGACAAGCCATTGCAGTTGTTCAAAGAGGTTTATATTTACAGTGATATGTACAGGAGTTGATTTAAAAGGGTTTAACTATATTATGTTATAAGACACTCTTAAAATAAACAATGTTCTTAGGTTCAAACAAATCCACGGTCAACGGGATAATTCTTTGTACAATTGGATACGTGTTGATACTCAAAATGACGTTTGCTATGACGTATGGTATCTTTTAGACTAACAGACTGACGTTGTATATAAACTCTCCAAGATGATCATAAGAATAAAAGACTGACACGATCACACTTGTCAATTGCGTATTGATCGGGGTTATCAACAAAATTCCAGGCGCCGTTACTAGGCAGACTCGCATAGAGCCGTCATTGCTCCCGCCTCGGGACTTGTTTGTTAATGCAACGTGTGTCCCTCAACATTGGTACTTCTACTGTTAAGTAAAACGTTCATCCCGTGACCGTGACTACGTTCGGTGATCAGTTGTGTCACCTCGACCCCATGCCCACTGTTGTAACACTATAATGAACACCTATAACAAACAGTTTAGACCAAAGTATTGGGAATCTTCCCAAAATTCCAAAAGAAAGGCCCGTTATCCCTACATCTCCGACATATATGTATCTATGTTGTGTGCAAATAAAGCAATTAATTTATTATACCTTAACAAGTACATTCCAGCCGAACAGATGTATTGTTAACAATTACGTTTCTCATCAAAACACGGGTGTCGAACCCACCCAAAATTTTCAAACGAACGTCACTGCACTCAAGACTGTCTATAGATAATATGCAAAGAAAAACCTGAAAACACCTGAAGTCAAAAAGGTTTCAAGTGAAAACATATTTAGTGCTTGCACAGGAGACTAAAATCAATCATCGCTGTATGAAAATTGCAACTGCTTATGAATGCATTTTCGACTTGGATTTGAAAATCCTGTAAGATGTTCTTATTGGAATTTAAGTCTATTGGGACAACCATCTCATATGGACTGCCTTAAAATGTATGGAGTTTATTGTTCTGAATAACCTATTCCTGAAATGGGACTCCTGCCAAATTTTTAACTCAGGTCGTTTTGTGAAATTACTTGATCATATGTCGCACTGCAACACTGTAGTAAATTTGGATATCAAAAATTTGATCTATATGAACGTTCGCTGAACTCGATGTATGTTTTTATCACCATCATATGATATTGCTCCATATCATGAAATATATACATGCTGTAATAGGAATACTATCGAGATCTAATCTCTTCAAATGAGCGAGTGGCAAATGACGATGCGTATTGACAAGGTTGCTCGATGAAGATCAATTACGTACTGTGTCCGCGGATTCCAAAAAATGAGTGCCTAAGTAGGTGGAAAAAGGAGAGAAAACAGATAGGTCACAAAGAGCTAATTATTGTAAGGGAGAAAAGCTAAAACACCAAATAAAGAACAAAAAGGAACAAGCTGCTTATGACGCTATCGTTCCTGGTCTTCTGTGTTCGGTCACAATTACCTACATCGCTCTTGCAGTATATTGTAGCAGGTTGTGTAGTATATTTGAGCATATTGTATTATATTTTCATGCGTACTATCTCTTCGATCACTTGTTTTCACCATTAAGACAAAAGAATAAAATGCTGATATAAGATGCTTATTGTGATCTCAACTTAAGAAAGGAGACACTTCTTTTGATGTATATTCGAAACGGGAACATGTATCACTCTCGATGATGACCTTCATTGTTAGATTGAATTTTAGGTTTAAAAATTTGTATTTCAAAATGTGGTAGGAAGAGGATAAAACAAATTGTTAGTAATACTGAAAATTACATTTATTTTTACTGAAATCACTGAAATTGATACTAAGATCAGTGAAATTATTATTTTTCTAAAAATATTCAAGCCTTCAACTTTTTTTTCGTGGGGAGATCCTCATGGACACTGTCGGGGTAGTGTCGGACTTACCAACTAAAACCCCGCGATAGTGTCACACGCTCAAGAAGACCACCGCTTAGAAACCACAGTATAAAAACCCTCCAAAATAAGCGCTCGAATCAATCTGTTAAAATATCTTGACGCAGTCTCTTGTAATACTTTGAATCATTCTGTAACACTTTGAACCGTTACTCTGTTAGATCTGCATAATAAACTCTATTATCATATATAAAAGTCAATTTCTTCACCTTGGCCTACTTGACGCCTAATAGAGGTGCACCGGGACCTCTTTCGAAATTCAAGCCTTGAACTGCTCCGAATATTCATCGGATCTGAGTATTGGATGCAGAAAATATCCGGGTAAATTTAGTCAAAAAATGTTTTCGCAGAAGGAAGTCAGTTTCAAACAATAAGTTAACTTGAGAGAATTAAATTATAAAGTTCTGGCAGAATAACATAATTTTGCATAAAAATAATAAAAAATTTTTACAAAAAAGCAAAGCATGAAGTGTTATAAAAAGTGAATGAAAAGTGAAGTGAAGTGAGTTTATTCGTTTTACAACATATTTTATATAACATGCTCTATCAGTTTGTTACCTCAAATTTGCCTTTTATTTAAATTTTCTTACATAATTTTCATAATATATTCATGACTAATGTGATTTGTACGTAAGTATTGTAAATAAGTAGATGTTACTTAATTTAAATAACTAGTTGAATCTGTCGTTTAGGTCTAGCGGGTAGTGTCTCTTCAGCCTGCGTATCTGGTCCGTCGTATCAAGTAGTCCAGTGATCAGGGGGTTTCGGTGTTTGTTGACTCTTTTGCTATATCTGTCGCTATATTTTGCTATTTCCTCTTTGACTGTGGGTATCTTGAGGTCGCGGTGTATTGTTTCGTTGGTAACATACCAAGGTGCATCAATTAGGGATCTTAGCGTTTTCGATTGGAAGCGTTGTAGTATTTCAATGTTGGAGTTGCTTGCTGTTCCCCATAGTTGGATTCCATAGGTCCAGATGGGTTTTATTACGGTCTTGTAGAGGGTAATTTTATTCTGTATGTTTAGTTTGGAGCGTCGGCCCGTGAGCCAATAGAGTTTTTTAGTTTGTCCTTTAGTTGCTTTGGTTTTTCTTTAATGTGCTTTTTCCAGGTTAATCTCCTGTCCAGGGTCATGCCCAGGTATCTGACTGAGTCATTGCTAGGAATTATTGTGTTGTTGATGGTGACCTGGGGGCAGGTTTGTTTTCGGAGCGTGAAGGTTACATGTGTGGATTTTTTCGTTGATTTTAAAGCCCCATTTGTGAAACCACTTTTCCATGGAGTCGAGACTTTGCTGGAGAGTGGATGAGGCCATTACCGGGTCTGCATGGGTAGCTAATAGCGCTGTGTCGTCAGCAAATGTTGCTATTGTTATCTCGTTTGATATAGGTAAGTCAGCAGTGTAGATGGAGTATAGTAGAGGTCCGAGGACACTACCTTGGGGTATGCCGGATTCTATTGGGAATGTTGCGGAAGTCGCGTCTAGGCATTTAACCATGAATTGTCTATTGGTTAGGTAGGATTTTAGGATTGAGTAGTAGGGGTGAGGAAGGGTCCTTTTTGAGCTTGTATAGGAGCCCTTCATGCCATACTTTGTCGAATGCCTGTTGGATGTCTAGGAAAACCGCTGAACAATATTTTTTTCTTTTCAAGGGTTTGGCTGATCGTATGGGTTATGCGATGGATTTGCTCTACTGTTGAATGTTGTTTTCGGAAGCCGAATTGGTGATCTGGGAGTGTTTTCAAGGCCTCTAGGAGTGGAAGGAGACGATTCGTGAGCATCTTCTCAAATAGTTTTGACAGGGTAGGTAAAAAGACTGATTGGGCGGTAGGAGCTGGTTTCGTGTATCGGTTTGCCGGGTTTCGGGATGAGGGTAATTAGTGAGGTTTTCCAGGCCTTGGGGTAGTGTTCAAGGCGAAGGATCGCATTAAAATCGATGTAATGAGTGCAATCCCTTTTATGGGTAGTTCCCTGATTGCTTTATTGCCTATTAGGTCGTGCCCTGCTGCTTTCTTGGGATTTAGGCGACTGATTGTTTCTATAGTCTCTGCAGAAGTGAAGGGCTCAATCGGAGGGACATTTGGAAAGGGGGTGTGCAGGTATTCAGTAACGTCCGCGGCAGCTTTGGAGGAGTGGGGTTTGAATACTTTGGACAAGTATTTCGCAAACAGGTCGGCTTTTTCTATGGGGCTACGCGCCCATCCACCTTGCGGACGGCGGATTGGGGGATTATTTGTGGGGGGGCGCGTAAGTTTCCTGGAGGCCTTCCATAGTGAGTAGTCGGAATCGGCTGTGGGGGACAAACTGGCGAGATATTTATGAAAGCAGTCATTTTTTGTAATTTTTGATGATTTTGGTTAGCTTTCTAGTTGCGTTGTTTAGTTTTCGTTTGTCGTCCGGTGTTCTATGGGTCTGCCATACTCTTCTTAGTCTACGTTTTTCTGCTATTTTTTTAATATATAATGAGGAAATTCCTGTTTGCTGACAGATGTCTTTGTCGGTGTGGAGAGGCGGATTGCGTTTATTATGCTCGTGTTTAGGTATTCCGTGGCTGCTTCGATTTCTTCCTTTGGTTTTTAGTGAAATTAAGGCTGAAGTTGAGTGAGTGAAGACTTCTCTGAAGAGCTGCCAGTTGGTGTGTTGGTTGTGAATGGAGCCATTATGTGTATTCTCGATAATTGTTGAGCTGACTGTTGCTATCACGGGGAATGATCAGAGGAGAGATCAGCAGAGGAGTTGATTTGAACGTGTCTTGATGAGATATTTTTGGTTACGAAGAAGTCAAGAAGGTCGGGTATTTTGTTAGTGTCTGTGGGCCAGTATGTGGGTTCGTATGTGGTAAGGTAGTTGAGGTTGTTGGTTATTATGCTGTTTAAGAGGTTTTTGCCTCTTGCTGTGACCAGTCTGCTGCCCCATTGGGTGTGTTTGGCGTTATAGTCTCCTCCAGCTATGAATCTATTGCCCAGGGTGTCCAGGAAGTTATCAAAGTCTTCTTTGGCGATGGCGTGTCTGGGAGGGCAGTATACTGCTGAAGTGATGATTGTACCATGACAGTCTACTATTGCTACGTTTGTTGCTTGGAGCTAGTCTTTCTGGAATGGTGGAAGTTCATAGTGCTTAATGCTTGATTTGATTATGATTCCGGTGCCGCCGTGGGCCTTTCCGCTGGGGTGTTGGGTATGGTAGAATTTGTAGCCATTTATTTTTAGGTAGTTCTTGTCGGTGAAGTGGGTTTCCGATACGAGCATTACGTCGATTTGCTGGTGTTTTAGGAAGAGTTCTAGTTCAAGTTTGTGTTGAGCTAGACCGTTGGCATTCCAAAGAGCTATGCGTCTTGGTTTTATTTTGCGTCTGGGCGTGTTAATTTATCCATGATGAGTGTTAGTAGCGATAGCAGATTGTTTATTTGCTCCGATTGTTTCTCTATTAGCTTTTCGAGCCTAGAGACGTTGTCTGTGTTTGGCGAATTGGGGACACTGATTTGGGAAGGATCTCTTTGGCTATTTTGATTGTTTTGGATGCCTTGTAATGCTTGGGCATAGGAGGTTGAGGTAGTGGTGAGTATTTGGTTGGTTGAGGGATTGGGGTAGTCGTGAATTTCGGCGGGCTGGGTATTTGGTTGGTTACCTCTTTTGCTCTGGGTTTAGGGTACTTGTTTGTGTACCAGGTTTTGTAGGCTGGACAGCCTTTGTAGTTGGCAGGATGGTTACCTTGGCAGTGGATGCACTTCGCTGGGGTTTCCGGTGATTTACTGCATTGGTCGGTGGGGTGTGTACCTGCGCATTTAACGCAGCGGTATGTATGGTTGCAGTATTTTTGCGTGTGGCCGTACCTTTGGCACCTTTGCATTGAACTATCTCTTTTTTGGCTAGCGGTGGTTCGAATTTTACTATTGCGTTCATAAGTCGACTGATGTTGTAAATTTCCTTGTTGTTGGGTTTTTGTTTTATGTCTATAAAAAATAAGGACAACGGGTCTTTCGAGACTCTATGTCTTATGTTGCTTACGTTGATGACTTCGGGGCCGAGTTTTGCTAGCTCGTGTTTTAGCTCGTCAATGTCTGATGAGTGGTGGATGTTTCGTAAGACCACCCGGAAAGGCCTTTCCTGTTTGAGTTGGTAGGTGTGGAAATTGGCGTTTAGGGTCCTAAGTGTCTTTGTGAGTTTTCTATATGCTTCTGGGTTCGTTGGCAGTATTTTTATTTTGTTATTATTTATTTTTAGGTTGTAATCCTCCTTGGAGATACCTCTTTCCAAGGACTTGATCATTGTTTGGATGTCGATGACATCATCAACAAATATTGGCGGGGGGGGGGGGATTCTCTGTGCTTGTTGGTTTGGCAGCGGGTCTGCGATTTCCATGGCGTCGTTTGTGGATTCCAATAAGGTGAACCTGTTGTGGGTGTTTATTGTAGATTGTTCGTTCCGTGTGTCGATCATGTTAGATTTCGGTGATTCTATTTTTCGCTTTTTCGTATTCGATCTGCTGCACTTTTGCCACGGGGGAGGTAGAGCGGGGTGGTTGAGGATTTGCTCAGGAGAGCCTGATCGTGGTTGGTGGGCCATCATCGAGCTAGTTGATTCGAAGTGAATAACTAGTCGTGAGGCAATGAGGCTAGTATTCGGGTTAGGGTTGGGTGCGTGGGGTTTCTTCTCACTAAAAGATTGGAAACACTTGGCTGTGATCACTTTAGACGGTTGGACGGCACGTGTTATTTTCGAACTTCACTGGGCACTTGAGACACGTCTGAACGCTTCGGCACTCAACAGCGAACTGATGACTAATGTTGAATACAATTTTATAGACTTACTACGAAAAACAGATCTTAAAAGCAGCAACACTAGTAAAGAAGAAGCGTTCTTCAAGCCTAAATCCAAATATGATACAGTACTGAAAAACTAGGATTAATATATCATAACAAGCAAAATATATCTTCATAATCTATGTGCTACTAGCGATTTTCCACATGTTCAACGAGATATGCAGTACAGAGAACGTATAAATTTGTTTCTTTATTTTTGTTGAGTCACAAATCAGAATATTGAGTATGTTATTTACTCGCGGATTGTAAAATCATAAATTGTAAAAGTGTCACGGCTCATTTTATTATCGTAACATCTGTTCAAAATTTGTCAATGTATATTGCGACCTGGAGATTATGGTAGTGAATATGCAACAATCGAATGCCCCAGCGATAAGGGCTCGGTCATTATATTTATTCTTATCGTGAGTTCGATAACGAAATATCGGGTTTAACAATCGTATACAGAGCTCGATCATTCTGGATTATAGCCTCTACGTCTACGATTCCTTCTTGCTTTTGACATTTCATCTACATTGTAATAACAGTTTTGACAAATGATACGGTCGAAGATATTTTAATAAGCGGGTTGAAGTAATTGGTAACAGTAAGTGAGTAATTATCTGTGGCGAATCGGTATCATCAGGACTCCGACAGGTCGAGGCATCAACGCGGCGCAACACCTCCCGGGCGATCCGCGGGTACCAACCGCCAACACCAGAGGGTTACGACGGCAATGAGTCTGCCTATCTCGCTAGCGGTCGAACATACGGGCGCACGATACAAATACCGCACCTAGCGAGACTCCCTCTACGTCTAAGGCAGGGACTACCGGGCATAGCCTTACTGACGAGTCCACCGGTAGTCCCTGGACGAAACGCAAATTCTCTTTTCACCTGACAGCAACTACACTTCCGCCAAATATCCATACACCTCCGGGTGATAGGCTGGAAGTTCTCCATCCCAAGGACCGTAGAATTCCTCTCCTTGTTCTTGTTCATAAAAACGACGCCCATACTGTATATAATAGGAAAAATTTTCATTATTAACGTGTTGCTTTTGTTTGTTGTGTTTGGTTCGCCTGTTTGTAGGCTCGTCACTATCTATTGCGACTGCGCGTTAATTTTAATTTATTTATATGTATTGATCGTGGCATTCCTTTTACTTCGATTTCAATATTATGGTACTTGAAAATATTGGGAACTTTATGAGGTTCTGTATATCCGTTTGAGATTTCCCTCTACCAAGTTCTTTCATTAAATGTAACAAATCTACCATTTAGAAATTTTGTTTATTGATCCGTCTGTTGTAATATTCCTTAGATTTTATTTTCGATTTTATCAGTGTTACGCCACGAGGTTTACCACAGGCTGTATTTTCTAACCGTCGCTCGCGGTCCTACAGTGTCGCAGGCAGATCGTCTTATCTGCCCGCCGGATCATATACAATGTATCGACGAGAGCCTAGTTATCGCCGAGCAGCGAGCTCTAGAAACGTCGATTTTTAACCGTTACGTTTTCACACACAAGAAGAGGCATACGTGATCATAGGCGCGAGCGGTAGCGTGACCCGAGCATAGTGGGGGTCGTCTTCCAAATGAGACAAAGGAATAATCGAAAAGCGATCAGTTCCTTCTGACGAGTCAAACGTGACACATCGACAAAGCTGACGAGCAAGCGAATTTATCTAGAGATATCGTAAAGTCGAGTCAACTTTCTGTAACATATTCATCTTATTATTATAAAATATATTATTCTATGTTAACCTGTTAATACAGTGTTACATTCATTAAACCACCTCTGTTGTCTTAACCGAAACAGGGGGACGACTATTTCGCGGCGTCGATTAACATAATCGTAGCGAGAATTTACGCCTCTCGCTGACGCGTTTTCCTAGCGACCGCGTCTCTCCGCGAACGGTCGTAACATTTGGTCCTTCGAGCCGGATACAGTGGTAAGTGAAAAGTGTGGACACGTAATCGGTCGAATCATTCAGTCTTCAAAGCCGTATCACGTGTTAAGTGAAAAGTGCACGCCAGTGACACCCACTACCATACAATGCCACGTGAATTCAACATAACCAGCAGCGGAAGCGTTACCACTCCAGCGAAGTCAGTAACGTCAAGGGCCGTCACCTTTGAAGAGGCATAATTCGGTGGTTGAAACGCAATCACGCAGCCTCCTGCCGCAACTGGACAATCGTCAACATAACGATATTCAACAACTTCGATCTCACTACAAAACGCGTCACTTTCGGGAAGGATGACCTTCCTCACGAAACGTACGTCAGAATACTCCGGTGCACAGGAACGAGCGAACACTGCAGCCGGAACAACTTCACATCGGGAATCGCCGATCGCAAATCATAAGTATCACCTTCGTTCACGAGGTATCTTCATCACAAACAATGGCAAACGAAACAGAAATCTCCTTGCATCGGGAGCGAAACAATCTAAGCGACCAATTCCAGTCCGTATCGAGATCACTCGATGAATACGAACAATCTGGTCAGCACAACGAGGCCACCTTAATAACTTATCAAAAACAAGTCGACGACATTTGGAAACGGTTCAACATTGTCAATAACCAATTACTTGAGCTCGACGACATCGCACCTGTGGACTTACTTGATGCCTATTTAGACCTGGTAGTACGATTGAGTAATCTCATCGAAATTAATTCTTCCTCAACGGATGCCTCCAAGACAGTGGCGAATCCAAAACCTCCGGAATGCAGCAGCAACACTCCTAGCAGTTTCCAGAGACGTAAGAATAATTTCAATAATAACAGTAACAATGATCATACACCGCCGATGGAGAATATTGTATCAAATCTAGCACCGATCCCATCGCATGACACGCCAAACTCATTGCATAATACTAGCAGCTTGTCACCCACACGCGACTTGACGACAACCAAGTTCGCGTCCTTAGTATCTCAACAACCGGATTCAACGCTGCCAAACGCCTTGAATCAAAAAACTTTTCACACTCGCAACGTGTCACCCACACACGACTCGACGAAAACCACGTTCGCATCGTCAATATCTGAACAATCTGATTCAGCGCCATCAAACGCCGTGAATCAGACAACCTTTCGCATCCGCAGTTCGTCACCTAGACGCGACCTGACGACAATCACGATAGCGTCATCATTATCTGAACAATCTGGTTCTACACCACCAAACACCGTAAATCAGATAATCTCTCACATCCTCAGCTTATCGCCTAAACGCGACTTGAGGACAACCTCTCACGATCTTCTGGACCGGAAGAAACGGAGCCCCGTCCAGAACAACAGAGTCGATTTCGAATCAAAACCTACAGCAGAGGTTTCGAAATCTACGATGATCGGATTATCTAGGAGCATTTCCTCCTCAATCAGCATTTCAAAGTTCAATCTGTCTTATACCACACCGCCTGTATCACCTGAGAGCAGGAGTATCATATCGGAGAGTCATTTTCCTGGACATAATGCGAAGACGCCACCTTCGCCATTGCCGAAAGGGGCCACACCTGCGTGTTACCCGAAGCAGAATAATCTTCACGTTATCACCACCGTGACGAATTCCTCAAATGAGATCGATAGTTGTCAGAACACCCCATCAGCTCTCAACACTTGTCCACTGAATCCACAGACTGCTGCGTCAGACAAGTCTCGGACCACAAACAGCTCACTGGAGTCACCCTTGGCTCCAAAAACGCCAACATACTCTCCAAACCAAGGCAAGTCACAGTCATGACGTCCAACGCTCATTCTCCACCAAGGATCATCACTAAGAAAACGCGATTCGGGCGGGTCATCGGGGGGAGCCCAGCCTCCCAATCAACGACAAAACTCCGCGCCGTGTTGGACGAATCAGCACCAAGCAACGCCGGAGTTCCGTTCAACGATGCCTCTTGGACCGAGCTGTTCCACTACATTTCCAGAACCATGACGGTCCACGACCTTCCAAGGATCAGGACATTCAACGACAATTCTTGGGCCGACGTGTTACATGACACTTCATGGGCAGAGGTGTTCCATGACACTTCCTGGGCTGAGGTGCTTCACGACACCTCCAGGATCGAGACATTCAACGACACTTCCTGTGCCGACGTGTTCCATGACACTTCGTGGGCAGAGATGCTTCACGACACTTCCAGGATCGAGGCTACAACGACTCAATCCATTTCTGGACAAAGACGGGATGTTGCGAGTCGGAGGCTGACTCAGTCACTCACCAATGTCTTTCAGTCAAAAACATGCAATCACTCTAACCAATTCCTTAGTTACAGCAATCTTTATATGTCTTGCAGTCAAAGCAGTCTACATCGAGCTGGTCAGCGACCTCACTAGCGAGGCCTTCATTGCTGCACTGCGAAGATTCATCGCTCGCCGAGGATTCTGTGTAACCATTTATTCTGACAACGGTACCAATTTCGTTGGCGCCAACAACGAATTACGAGAGCTCCGAAACCTCCTGCAATCCGACGATCATAAGGTAAAGGATCAATCCTTTTTAGCCGACCGACGGATCGAATGGCGCTTCATTCCTCCCAACTCACCTCACTTCGGAGGGTTGTGGGAAGCTGCAGTGAAGTCCTTCAAACGACATTTCGCCGCAGGATCAACGAGATCAACGATTTCTTTATTCTCATGAATGCAGGCTTGGATTCATTTTGGTAGTGTTATGGCACTGCCGTGTGAAAAGGGAATGAGCGTTTCGTCCCGGGACTACCGGTGGACTCGTCAGTAATGCTATGCCCGGTAGTCCCTGCCTTAGACGTAGAGGGAGTGTCGCTAGGTGCGGTATTTGTATCGTGTTCCCGTATATTCGACCGCTAGCGAGATAGACAGACTCATTGTCGTCGTAGCCCTCTAGTGTTGGCGGTTGGTACCCGGATCGCCCGGGAGGTGTTACGACCGCGTTGATGCCGCCACTTGTCGGCGTCCTGTTGGTACCGATCAGCCACAAATCCCTTGAATTGCATTATACCTTTTTAAATTTTCCTTTGTTATACCAGGCTTCGCAGAGGCTAAGAGAATTGCAAAATTTAATATAATATCAAAGACAAAAAAAAATTCACAAAAAATCCTTAATTTAGGACTGGCCTGACTATAGCATCGGCCAGGATCCTGCCGAATGTGCAGAGGTGCCATAGGTGCCATATGCTAGGGCATACGGTGGCGAGATGCACCGTGGTATGCCCTGGTAGGGAGCTATACAGGAGGTGTGGGAGTGGAGAACACACAATGAAGGAGACACGAAGGAGCCGAGATGTGCGATGTGCTCCAGAAAGGAAGGTGCAAATGTTAGGCACCAGTTCATAATATTTTTAGGAGTGTGTCAGGTCCGACAGGATATGCTAAACGGCATATAGTGAAAGGACAAGTAAAGACAGCATTTTATCTTATCATTGATCACCGTACAAGGGATCATAATATAATAAAATGTACGTAAGAAGAAGCATTTAGAGTATTGGGGACCAACTGGGAGCTAGATACAACAAAACTAGATGCATTTATTGCTCTGCTATACGTCCGCGGTGCATATCAGGGAAAGAACTTAGATGTCTCATATTTGTGGAATAAAATTTGGGGACCTGCATTTTTTTTCAAAAACAATGAGCAGGGATGATTTTACTGAAATTATGAAGTTTATACGATTTGATAAGGAGAGCGAAGGAAACCAGCGTTTACGAACCAAAAAATTTGCGATGGTATCTACAGCGTGGGACCGATTTATAGAGAATTCACAAAAGTGTTATAAACCTGGTGCATATATTACTGTTGATGAGCAGTTGTTTCCGTCGAAGACTAGGTGTAGATTTACCCAGTAAATGCCGAACAAACCAGACAAATTCGGCATAAAATTCTGGTTGGCGTGTGATGTGAATAGCAAGTATACAATAAATGGATTTCCCTATTTGGGAAAGGATGAGAAGAGAGAAAATTCAATTCCATTTCGAGAATTCGTTGCTCTGAAGCTGATGGAACCATTCACAGGATGTGGAAGGAACCTAACAACAGATAATTTTTTACGAGTGCATCACTGGCCACAAAGCTACTCGCAAAAAAAAACTACAATCGTTGGAACAATCCGTGAAAATAAACGGGAATTGCCAAAGATAGTCAAAGATCGAAAGGGTAAAATGACTTTGTTTTCAAGAAAATTTTATATTTCGAATGAAATTTCTTTTACGGTGTATAAATGCAAACCAACAAAAAAGTGTTTGTGATAAGTTCCATGCATAAAGCGACAGAAATTGAAAAAAGCAATAAACGTATACCGGAAACGATTAGATTTTATAATGATACAAAATTTGGAATAGATGTAGTGGACCAGATGTCAAGGAAATACAGCGTGAAGTCAAAATCTTGTTGGTGGCCCCTCCAGGTATTTTTCAACACTTTGGACCTAGCTGGAATAAATGCCTGGATTTTGTATAAAGAAACAACAGATAAAAATATTTCAAGACAGGAATTTTAATTCCAATTAGCTACGGAGCTCGCTGTTGAGTATACAGAATCGTGGGAAAAAAATCATGCTATAAAACTATCAACAAGTTCAGATACATTATCATCATGAAAAACTTGTCAAGTAAGAAATTGTAAAAGTTACAAAACTACGAAAATCTGTACAACATGCGGGAAATATGTATGCGCCAAATGTACATTTGATAATAAGATAATTTGTAAAAATATAGCGGAGTTGAATAAGATATCTCTATATAAATTAAAGTGTAATTTTATTTAAACCTATAATCGAAATTAAATAAAAGTAAATTAGGATGATATTTCCTGACAAATCCATTTTATATGCATTCAGTTATAAATGAACCATTATTTAAGCTAAATTATAGAAACTATTACTTTTTAAATCAGCGGCCATTTTGACCGCGCCCGGTAGGAATAGGTAACACGAAATGTCGGTAGGTTTAGTGTTAAATCTATCGATTGTAACTAGGATTATCTTCTAGTTACTATTTCTTATAACTAACGCATCTGCATATGGATGGCGAGCACGAACTCACGTTGTTATTTTCAACAGGAAATTTATCTGTTGAAGATATCGTTTCCATTGCTCGGTCAATGAGACCGAGGTCTATGACAATGTATTTTAGTGGTACTGTTAAAGTCGCCCTTGGTTTAGTAAGATTCTATTTTCTGTACGACACGCCATGTCTTTCATTCTTCTGCTCTCGATTCTTGTACCGCACTAGAAATTAATGCCAGCACATAATATAAAGTTTGTTTCGATTAATGATAACGTTTCGTCGTCGAGTTCTCGCCGCATCTTGTTGCCGCAACTGTTGATCACGTCTAACTCATAAAAGTGAATTCCGCGAGATTATCCATAATTTGACACGGTCCTGTGATGCTCACGTGGAATTTCCGTCCTTTAGTTCTTCAAAGATATATTTTATGACAAATTTATTTTAGATTCATGGAAAAAATTCTGAACGGCTGAATGGTAGTGATGATAATTTGTCCTTCCTACGGATTCTCCTTAGCAGGTGACTCCGGAGAAATATGTATCGCTATAAAGGGAAACCGTTTACATTTAATATGTACATTTAATATTTCTCCGGGTATGTTTATTTTACAGGGCTCGCGATTGTCTTCTTCCTCGGGTTGTGAAGATGGACGAGATTGCAGGTTTTGAATGCGTGATTTCTCTATTTCACACAATGGGTTGGGATTTTCAAGTAAAGTAGCTTCTTCGGTCTCTCCTTCATCCAATGTTATTAGATCCCTTTGTGAATGATTAGTATTTCATTTATTGTTGAGACTTAACGTGAGATGATTGTTGGTTAGTTTTGTGTGTGCTATTAGAGTAAATGAATCGTATGAGTTTGTATCGCCTTCCATGTGGTTTCGAGGAACGGTGCACCAACGTATTTCGTTGTTGTGTTGGTTGCTTCCGACTGGGTATAAATTGCGTGAACCATATGGAACCGATAAATCGAGACCAATTTCATCTTGGCTCAATACTGCACTCAATATTTGTATGATCTAAAGCGTCGGTAATGATAAAAATTGGACGGTTGAGATCTGGGTAATGTAGTATTACAGATTTTCAAACTGCTTCTATTGTTCATCGGTCCATTTCAAATTGATTTCTTTTTCTAGCAGTTGAATCAATGATTTTGCGTTAACAATATAGTCTATGATAACGACGATAATATGTGACTTGTCAATCCTAAGAATTGTTACATGTCCTTGGATTCTGGATTGTTGGATTCTGACTTTGGAGTAAGAAAATTTTCTATCGCATAGAGTTTCCTTGGACCTGGTTTGACATCGTCAATAACGCTGTAAATCCGCGATTTTTGAGATGATTCAACAATCTTTAAATTTTGACTTCCTATAGAGCTGAAGAGTAGATTACTATATCATTCAAACAATTTTGAATTTATATTTCACGGAATTAATACCAGATATATTAAATGTTGAAATTCATTTGCCAGATCAAACATTGAGAAATACTTTGCACCTCTCAGTTGGTCCAGAGTTTCGGTAATTTGAAATAGTGGATACTTGTCGCTTTGTTTTTTTCGTTCAGTGCACGAAAATTAATTATCATGCGCCAGTGTTCAGTGTAACGGGCGTCCGATAGTTTTGATATAATCCATAAAGCCGAGTTATACGGTGAAGTGGACGGTCTAATTGTTTCTTGGAGTAACAGAGCTTCAAACTGATTCTGTATCTTCTCTTTATTCATCGGTGGGTAGCGGTACAGCCTAGTATATGTTGCATTTTCGGCTGTTACATAAATCGAGTGGCGAATTCTTCATTCGTTATACCTTACAACTTTCGCATGTAACAATTTCCTTTATTATTTGGAATAACAATGATGTTCCAAGTGGACAATTTTGGTAGGACAAGTATCTGTAGATACAGTAATATAATCTCTATTTGTCCCATCAAAATTGTATCTGTAGATACAGTAATACAATATCTGCCATAATGCATTGCCGAATATTAATGCCACTTACTATATGCATATTGTTGAGCTTCTATTGAAACGTTTCGTCAGTGCCCTTGTCTGGACAAACATTGAATTTCTGAAAAGTAACTAAGCAGGCACGTCTGCGCTCAGTGCAAAAGGTGGAAATTCCTGACTACGAAACTAATTATTTATTTATCAAAACTAACATTATTAGGATGATGTTTGATATAAGGTGGTGCATAATATAAGACAGTAGTATATATACACATATTATGAAAGAATAATAGATAACATTACCTTAAGGGTAAATATCTTATCTTTTTAATATATATGTCGGATTAGCACTAGGAGTAGGGTTGTGGGCGTCAAATGAATCTTCTCGGGAATTAGCCATTGGTACGGTACACACAGGTGTAGTTTATTACAATAATAGAGATATTACAGCCTTGATAATCGATCACGGCGATTTGGCACTCGCGGCACTAGTGACGATAGTCTCAGACTCGATAACGAATCCGCGGCCAACGGGATGATAAAAGAACGTGCTCACAAAAATCTAAGTCTGATTCCTTGTTAGTAAAACGTGAAATAATCACTGATCGCGAAGACGCTAAACTTTAGTCGATGGCCCCCCCCCCCCGAGGAAAAGGGGGGGGGCGCCCGGGGGCCCCCCCCCCCTCGTCGAGAAAGCCTTCGTTCAGAAAGTAAGGGAAATTGGCGTTGCTGCTAATTGGTCAATCTCCATATCGGTGGTTAGAAAAAGATGCTAGCCGCCCTCGAGGGAAAGTTGCTAGTGGGAGACGTTGTTCGTTGGAAAAATAGATCTCCTCTATCTTCTCGTAGTTGGGGCAAAGACTGTTTGTTTGAAGGACTTAAGATTTATAACGGGCCCTCAGGCTAGCTGAACATGTACTGCGGAGACGCATCGACATCTGGCAATCATCTTACTCGGAGAATAGGCTCTGCGTGTGGCGAGCTACGGGACAGAGACCGTTGGAATGTTTACCGTCGCGTGCCGTCACAAATATTTCTTTCAAGGAGAGCTATAGAATTACTCCATACCTTTGTTAGACAAAGCGTTCATCCCTTGACCGCGGCTACGTTAGGCGACAGATTGTCGCCTCGAGCCAAAGCTCACTATCACTAATCT
Organism: Bombus sylvicola; assembly: GCA_019677175.1. NCBI lineage: Eukaryota > Metazoa > Arthropoda > Insecta > Hymenoptera > Apidae > Bombus > Bombus sylvicola. Next base: position 301,879 of record JACSOB010000099.1, read on the forward strand.
CGAACAATCACAATCGGGTTGAATAACTACAGTTGTTTAATCACAGCTATCGTAGACTCTAGTTTACAGTGTTGCGGACCAGAATTCCAGAGGCTCCGGTGTTCTCTCGTCTCCGACATATAAATGAGACATAGGCAAGCTTGGGTAAAGCACAACGTATATGTTTTTTTAATTTTGTCACTACGAGGCGGCCAGCAACGCTTGCGTAAAGTAATACCAATTATTTACTCGCTTACTATTTTTATAATTAAAATATTTTTTATTAAAACATAATTTTAACAATTAAGTTGTTGTTGATTCATAAAACGCTAACCCCACCCTCGTTTGTTGCATAAACAGAAGAAAAGTAATTGTTCACGACAAGATCATTCTATCCAACCGCTAGCAACTAATACAGGCGTAAAACCTACCACAAACGCACAATCATAAACAGCAGCGATATATACTGTTTTTTGCGAGTGTCTTGAAAATATGGTTGACCAACCAATCATTGTGTCAATTATTATGGGTCACCGAGACCATTTAGCATGGACCAAATGGAGAAAGCGTCAAACTCAGACCCAATACATTTATGATATTCATCTTTTATTGAGTTATAGCAGACATCTTTTACAGTCTCGTATGGAGTTCCGCATGGAGGTTTAAGTTCGCCCAATTCTCATTTCTATATACTATGAACAAAAGATAGGCGGTTGGCAATCTATGCAAACGCGTAGGCTGTTATACTGATCTTACTAGCTGAATGAAAACATTTATAAAAAATTCTTTCTTTCCATTAAATGGTAGAAACCGAAATAACTATATAATTTTTCAAAAAGAGATAAGTATTGACTTCAAAATGGCACCATCTAGTATAGTTTTGTGGCAGTATAGATATAAGCAATTACATTACATGCCTTTATATTCAATAAATGAGTGTAATAATTACAATTTTAAACATACAATTGGCACCGATATTTGTGTGAATGAGGATTGGATCACGGTCGAGATGAGCACTGGAATTAAAAATTTGAATGCATTAAAATGAGGCCAGTACGATGTTCCTACCTTTTTGGTACCGTTCTTGCTTCTTCTTTCCTTAATTTTTCTCAATTCTTCTGACATCCTATGATTTATGATTAAATAATAATAGATGTTATTTAGAAGTAACAAATATAGTTAAAATAATCTGTTTAATCAGTGCTGTTTGCTTTAATGTCCCCTTAGCCGGTTCCTTAAGTTATGAATTTTCCGCTGGATTTCTTCTGCGGTACACTCGTACTTCAACCCAATTTCAGACAATAATTTT